>VSMD01105209.1:0-15445 GCA_008750895.1 Mirza zaza
TACCATGGAGTACTATTCAGCTCCAAGAAACAACGGTGATATAGCACATCTTATATTTTCCTGGTTAGAGCTGGAACCCATACTAAGTGAAGTATCCCAAGAATGGAAAAACAAGCACCACATATACTCACCAGCAAACTGGTATTAACCGAGCAGCACCTAAGTGGACACATAGGTACTACAGTAATAGGGTATTGGGCAGGTGTGAGGGGGGAGGGGTCCGGGTATATACATACATAATGAGTGAGATGTGCACCATCTGGGGGATGGTCATGCTGGAAACTCAGACTTGTGGGGAGAGGGGGGAATGGGTATTTATTGAAACTTTAAAATCTGTACCCCCATAATATGACGAAATAAAAAATAAATAAAATAAAAAAATGCCATTTCTGAACCCAAAAAAAAAAAATAAATAAAAAAATAAAGTGTGCTTCATTTGGCCACTGTATCAGGGAATTATTGAATCCCAAATCCCAATGTTCACCACAGGGTGGCAGTGTTTGGCTTCTGCCAGAGTCGCTAGTCTGCATATATTCACACAGTAGACACCTCTAGAAACATCTGGGCATTAGGGTTATTGGGTTTCACTGGCATTGCATGGGCAAATTCCCATTATAAATTTCCTAGAGCATCAGTTCCCAACCTTTTTGGCCCCAGGGACTGCTTCCACGGAAGAAAATTTTTCCATCACCCAGGAGGGGGTTTTGTGGGGCTTGGGAAGGTTTCAAGATGATTCAAGTGCATTACATTTATTGTGCACGTTATTTCCATTACTATGACATTGTTATATATAATGAAATAATTATACCACTCACCATAATGCAGAATCCTTGGGTGCCCTGAGCTTGTTTTCCTGCAACTAGACAGTCCCAAGACTGTAAGCAATTGACTTATTATGGTCTCTGTGTAATCAAACCTCTCTGCTAAGGATAATCTGTATTTGCAGCCACTCCCCAGAACTAGCATCACCACTGCAGCTCCTTCTCTGATCATCAGGCATTTGATTCTTATAAGGAAAGCAACCTAGATCCTTCGCATGTACATTTACAATAGGGTTCGCACTCCTATGAGAATCTAATGCCATAGCTGATCTGACAGGAGGCAAAACTCAGGCAGTGATGTGAGTGATGGTGAGTGGCTGTAAATACAGATGAAGCTTCACTCACTCGCCGACCTCTCACCTCTTGCTATGTGGCCTGGTTCCTAACAGGCCATGGACTGGTACCAGTCTACTGCCCCGGGGTTTGTGTCTGCAGTCCTAGAGCCAGTGCTATTTCTTTCTTGTTACTAGGATGTAAAAGAGATAGTGGTATGGCAAGGTTTGTAATATGTCTATGATGGTCCCAGAAACTTGCCTGTTCCATCCAGAATCTGTATTTTGTCTATTATGTATTGATTAGTCACATTAGACTAATAATATTTTTGTAGCTCCCACATTCTTTCGAGGTTCTTCTTCTGAAGAGGAAACTATTGTAACATTATCAATGTAATGAATTAACTTACTTTGAGTATGGTCATATCTAAATTTCATTTCACCAAATTATGGCAGTATGCTAAGTTTATATCCTTGGTAAAAATGGTAAACATATGTTGTATTTCTTTCCATAGCAAAAGCAAGCTATTCCTGATACTTCTTTGATTCTAAAAGTTCATCTGGAAGCATAAAGATTTGGACACTTCAAGTAAATTTTAAAAGAATAATCATCAATTCTGGATAAGACATATTACAATTTTACAACAACTACAATAATTTATTACTGGTTCAACTATGTATATGTGTATATATATATGTGAATGAATAAAGAGTCATAAATTAATCCTATTTCATAAAAATATTTAAAATGAGAGTGTTTCAGTGAGGACGTTATTGGTACAAACGACAGTACACTCTATTCAACATGTTTTGGATTGTGATGATATTTGTTGATTTGCTAACATAAGTATAAACTTCAATGTTTTGACAAGCCTCAGGGTTAGTTGATAAAATTGATCAATTATGTTAACAAGGATGCTTTTCTTTGTTCAATGCATCCTCTATGTCACAGTGTTGGACTGCACATGGCTCTCCTATCACCAGAAGGATTGCTATCTGTAGGAACTGGCAACTGTGGCAGAGATAATTAACCTCAATTATCATGTGGAAAGGGAGGTGCTGTCATCCAATCATGACAAGGAGTAATATTTTTGTCTCCCAGGTGACCTCCTTGGCACATCTTGATACTCTCCTGTCTAATTAAATATGAAGATGCAGGAATCCTGTTTTGAATGGGCACAGTGAACAGGGATCAGAATTTTTGGGGTTGAAGGTCTGGGCTACACCTTTAGGGAAGTCATTAAGACCCATAGAGGTAGTTGCCCAAGGTTAAGCAGGAGGAATAGAATTGATAATGAAGAAAGGAGATGGTAAATACCAGTTGCAACTCTAAGATCAGCTGCAGTGGCAAAGGGCACAGTTTGTCCCTTAACCTATTCTTTCTAACTTTCACCCAGGGAGAGAACCCTAAAGGAGCTATTTGTATGATGCATATGAAGAAATAGATTCAAGTGGCATGAGGAGTAGCCTGTGATTTATATAGGGATGTACTATCCTGCCTTCCCATTAGGAAGAAAGGTTAATTCTCTAGTTGTTGGGAGTGCTGTTAGTAGAACCTTCACATGTTAGCCCTTTCAACATTTGTAAAAGCTGCAGAGAGCCACCTCACCAAGGTCTCATGCCCTTGCCCAGAGCAGTCCCTCATTGCATCCTGATAATATTTAGGTTCAAGTGTCCCTGTAGTGCAAGTTAGATATACGGTCCTCTTCTACAAGGAAATAATTTACTTGATTAAACAATTACCGAATCTAGATAATATGTACTGCCAGTAATTGGAGGAACATGTGTGGAAATGGATCTATCTTGTGGACATTGAAGTGGAGAAGGGCAAATTATAAGCCTGAGTGGAGGAATGTTTATCAGTGTGAGGATATTCTCCTATGATATACATGGCACAAGGTATATATGATACATAAAACTGAGCACATATTGTGTGTCAAACATAGAATGGAGCATTCCGAGTTTTCAGGCTAGAGTCTTCCAGGTTTTCGTTGTTTTTACTAACTCATATTAGTAAAAAGACAGTTAATAAAGAATACATTTTATTAAAATAATATTACTTCACCAAATATTTATTGAACACCTTCTATATACTAGGCTCTGTGTTTACCACCTTACATAAGTTATATCTTTGAATTCACATAATTGTTGTGTGAGGTAGGTATGAACAATGACATTTCAGACGAGAGAAAACAGAAATTCAGAAAAGTTAAGCTGCTTGACCAGGATACATATATAGTAAATTCATTATGAATATCTGTAATGACTGGTATATTCTGTATCTTTTCCTCTTTCCAAACATTTTCCTTATACTACCCTAAGTTGAAAGCCAGGAAGTATTAGAAAGTATGAGGATGAAAGACATTTCTAGCGGCTAAGTAATGGTATCATTTGCTATTAATTCTAAGCTCCTCAGCCTGAGCTTAGAATTCCAGAACTTTGGGAGGCTGAGGCAGGAGAATTTATTGAGGCCAGGAGTTCAAGACTACCCTAGAGCCCATATGTACAGTAAGTAAGAGAAATTAACTTGGTGTAATGGCACATGCCGATATTCCCAGCTACTTGGAAGGCTGAGGCAGGAGATTCCCTTGAGCCCAAGAGTTCAAGTCTACTGTGAGCTATGAATCCTGCCACTCTACTTCAGCCTGGGTGACTAAGAAGGACCTTGCCTCAAAGAAATAAAAACAAAAAACAAATAATAGTGAGGCAATGAGGGAAGATTGAGTTATGGGTAGGTATGGATATACATGGGAAAATTTCCAGTAGATAGTTAAATTTTTTGTAAAGTATAAATTTGGGGTCAGTATTACAGAATACAAATTGAAAATTATTTGTAAGTACCAGTTTAAATAATGAGGTTGTACGTGGTCACCCCCCCCCAAATAAACAGGTAGAGAGATTAGAGAAGTGACTCAAGAACAAAACAAAATATAAGGTCATACCAACTTCAAAAGAATCTTAGAAAGTAAATTCTAGAAAGATTCACTTTGCAAGGTATGAGTAAATGTTCTGTATAAGAAAACCACATGGGCATTACTGTCTGAAACTCACATACATCCAGGCCCATACTGAAGTGATCAATAACTAGAGAGCTTTAAAATGGGAAAATTTTACATAACGGTTAGAAACCATGAAGGAATTTGCTCTTTATTCCTCAAACTCTTAGCAAGTTCTATCAATTGTTGGCACTTACTGAAGGTAGAGATCATGACTATCTCGTGTTCTCCACCATATTTACCATAGTGTTTATAAACTACTAATTATAGCATGCAATTAATAATCAATCATTGTATAAGTAAACAAATGAATAAAACAAAAGAACCAAATTAGAAAAGAATTTGAGTAACAAATTTATACTCAATCTTTCTGAAAAACTACCTCTCTAAGGGTAAATAAAATAAGAATCTTTTCTGATTCTTTCTGAACTGACCACTGATTTAGAAGGCAGCAGACAGAAGTGAGATCTGATGTTAGGATACAATAAATACCCCTCCAGTAATCCCTTTCATAGCTGTGATTTCCTAGCACATTCAACAGCACTGAGAGACATCATGTGGGGCATTGAAAGTGTCATGTTGTCCCCACAATAGAAGACGATATTTTCCATGATGTAGTGTGGAAGGCAAGTACCAACAGTGAGGATGCATTTGACTTTTACAGGACATTCGCTGTTTTGCTGCACAATCTCTAAACACCTCTGCAAATACATCCAGCCCGCTGCATAATGAGGGCTAAAGATGACTTGAACAAACTGTCTCGGGGCCCTGATTGTCCATGCCCATTTTTCCATCTTGAATAACTAAACCTTGATTTTCCTCTGAGAAACCACAACTTCTCCACATTCAGTCTATATGGCTTTGGTAGGGTTATCTCCCAAGAATGGAAATATGACTCCCTCCAGGTCAATCAGAAAGTATGTCTCCAAAAATAGAAGGATCAGTTCAGGAATTTATTAGCAAATGAGATGCAAACTCCATACTTTCCTTTGGATTATTGAGAAAAGTCTTTCAGTTTTTTTCCTAATAAGATTCCAAACAGAAAGGCCTAGAACTCCTGTCTATAATCTTATCATGTGTGGAAACAGCCTATCAAAACTGGAAGCAACGACAAAGAAAGATGAGTCAACAGACAAGCAGGAAAATTCAGTTCTTGTAATAAAATTTCAACTACCAGAGTCACCTGTTTCCAAACTAGTTAATTGTATTTATTTTATAGTATTGCTTTTTCTACCTTTATTTAAATAGCACAAGTACTTGCCAACTTACTATCTATCCCCCCAATTTAAATATTACCAATGATTAAATCTATTTTATTACATTTCCTATTCTGCCTCATGATAAAAGTAAACTATATCCTTATTTTTTAATGTATAACTATCTTGTTTCTTGAAATTGAATTATCTTTGTTACATATATGTGTTTCTTTTTAATTTTTACCTGGTCGAGAAACTTAAATTTATTCATAGAATTGTAAGAATGTATTTAATTTTTTCACTCAACATTAAGTTCCTAAGTTAAGTATGAGTTGTTTAATGTGGTTCTACAATCATTTTCATTGCTGTACCATATTCTATTGCGTTATCATTTAAATGTGCTTATCCATTTTCCTGTCAATGAGTATTTGACTACTATGAACACAGCAACTATGAACATTTTTTAAAGTATCTCTTAGGAATGCAATTAATGGTATGCATTGCAGGTTATGCCAATATACACCTTTATAGGATAATATTCTATCATGCAATTGCACAAAAGGTCCAGGAAATGCAATCTAACTATGTGCCAAAAAAGAAGCCAGATGGAAGGTTGGTGAACAGATCTATTATAATATGCACACTATAAGGAAAATAGTAATTGAATAATTTTTTTTATTTTGTTATTGTTGTTTTGATTAAGTACATAAATAAATTTGTAATTCACAGACCCACCCCCCCCGGGCTTATCTTTTAATATCAGTTTTAAAATGTCAGTACTCAGTCACTTGATTTACGTCATATTTGAACTAAAATTTCTTGAGCACTAAGAAAGACTGATGTCCTATAAAAGAAATAGATTTTCTTTGAGGCATAATGGCTTACCCTTACTTATTAAATATAATGTTCAAATATTGGATCTAGAAAGCTTTATTTGAGGCATTTTATTATGTTTCTGTTAAGAAAAAGCATATTTATAAAAATATTTTCTTCTACTCCTACATGCCTACTTTAATTAAAGATTACTTTCAAAGGTTAGCAGAAGCATAATAATAAAAAACTTAAGATTATTATATGATATCTTAGAGTTCTTTGTTTCCTAGAATATAGCCTGGACTCAAAAGCCTACCCAAGTAGAATAAGATCTTCTGTTTCAAAAATAATAATGAGATACATCAACTTTACTCTTTTACAGATTTGTTGGACAGCTCAATAAATAGATAAATTTCCAGAAAGGTGAGTATTAAATGTATCCGATGCCAAAAAAATGTCATATTCAATCAGATAACACTTTTACCTATAAGAAATTCCTTAAAGTGAAGAGCTCAGATTACCTAATCAAAGATAGATTTACCCTCATCCTATTTCATTTTTTAAAATCCAACATAATTCATTAGAGATGTATGGCAGAAAAATGTATATGCCAAGTGATTCTCTAGGGTGTAAATTCTTGGGATCATGAACTATGCTGAGGTGATGGCAATGATGTATTCTTTAATTCAGCCCTGCTTACAGATTCCTTGGAACTCCAACTGGGAAAAGGAGAAGCGCATTCCCTGAGGTGTATGTCCAACTGTGGTCAGTATCTTCTGGCATTGTCTCTTGGTATCTGAGGCTGATGCCACCAATGGTTTAATCATTTAGAAAGTTTGTTACCAAAACTACTTCCATGCTGACAGGCACTGTTGGTTCAAATGTCCAGTGATAACCTCTAGCAGCCAATGCTTTCTTGGCAAGAAGCCTCAGAGCTGAATCCTACTACTGAGCTACCAAAATGGCCCCTATTCACAGGCCCCAATTTCCCCAACAATGTGAAAGATGATCTAAACTTATTACATCAACCACCTTCATGGTGTTTCTGTCCCCAGTGCCCTGCCCAGTCAAGAACTGTGACTGAGGCCTCGTGCCTTTCTCCTATCTATGAATTCATGCCACCCCTCTGCCTTTGCACAGAGCACCTTCCTATAACACAGAGCAGGGACACAGCTACGTCCTCATTCAGGACTGTGTGTCCCTTGGGATTTTCCATTGTTTATATACGTGCAACCTGAGAGTATCCTTTTAATACTTAGACAATTGTTTCTCCGTTTGTTTGTTTGTTTCCATAAAATGTATTCAATTTATTTATGTATTTTCTTTTACTATTACTTCAGGATATTATGTGGGTACAAACATTTTGGTTACATGTTATGACTTTGCCACACCCAAACCATGATTTGAGGCGTGCCCTTGTAGGAGATTTTTAAATGGAGATTCTTTAAAGTTCAGCCCTAGGCTTGGTATTCAGCCAAAATTACTTATCAACTTAGACTTTATCATTTGAAATGCTGAAGAGCTAAATGCCTACATCAGTGTCATTTCTGACATCTCAGCCCCTCAGGGATATGACTGCATAAGTTATCATCATGTGCAATCTGATAATGACACAATTACAAGTTAGTCATGGAAATCCAATATATTGTCACTATATATATATATTCATTCTCAAGTATTGGTGAACATTATAGATGTAACCTTGGTTTACTATTGGATATCAAACGTTAACGAGATTGATGCTCTTATAGTATAAATAGTTATAGTACTAACATCTTTTCCAACAGAGAACTCAGACATGACAGACACAGATGCAACTATTAGTAAATCGCTTCAGTAACTAGCTTAATAGGGTCATGAAGCAAAATGAAATTGTGCAACTATTTCCTACCACTTAAGGTATATGAAATTTATATTTTAGTAATATTTTTGCTTTTTGTTTGGTTTGGAAATTGTAAAGAATGATGACCATTGGAAGGGGGCTGGATGAATTTTTCCAGTATGATATTGAAGAAATGTTCCCAGGATAGGCAGGGAAGAGGAAAAGGAGAAAGACAAGTTAAGAATTAGGATACTGAGTCATGTTAAAAATGCACAGTCATTGGAAGCATAGAAAATACTAGTGGATGCTCCAGGCAAAAGTTCTGGTGCCCACAAACACTTCCCAAATCATCTCTCTGGATTGCTGCCCAGCAGGAAGGACAGCCACAGAAATGTATCTAGCTTTTCCAGCTACTGAAGAACTAATAATTGTCAAGATTTCTGTTCTTGCTGTCTAGCATGAGATACAAGTTCTAATACGCCAGAGCATGTAGGAAGAACACTGTACCAACAGTGCTACGTGGTTAACTCACCATGCTGATATCTGAAACCAGCCTTGTGGGGCACATTGTGTGGAGGCCCAGGCCTCTAGGAAGATGAGATCAGAGCTTCCCCCATTAGGTCACATGAACCCCTAATAAAAACAGATTGGACTGGAAATTGGTTGGACACTCCTGCTCCAACCTGAGCTGGAAAAGGTAACAAAACCAAGCGGTTTCCTGAATGTAAGCTTGATAAATAATTTTAGTTAACTTATTCTTAGCACTTTTTCTTCATAGTCTTTGTATTATAATGTCTGGATTTTTTAAAACTACAATGTATCAAATATACAGTCTTAAATCCCTTTAGGAATTTTTCTCCTTCTGATATTTTGAGATGGCAGAGTGAAAATTCTGTTTTTTAAATTCAATACTATTTAATGTAAAGAATTTCCCGTGATTGCTTTTTATTTAAGAATCTCTGGCCTAAATGAATTAAATATTTTTAAATGAAATATAGTTTAATGGTTATTTTGTTAATGTTATAAATGCTAAAATATGAAGATTAAAATTTTATATGAAGATTAAAATTTTTACATATGCTAGCCACTATTATTCTTCTTGATTTAGAATTATTTGTATTTTGCAAAACAATTATTGGCTCAAAAATCCTGTAATATACTTCCCAAAATTTTATATAACCAACATATTCTGTTATACATAATAAGCATTGATCCATTTTTCTATTTATTTAATTATTAGAAATCTCTTCATTGTGATTTAATATTCAGTTTGTATGATTATCATTAATATTAATATATTATACCAGTAAAAACAAATACATATGTACACTTCAACTTTCCTATGGAATACCAACACACTAAACACACAGGGAGGCTTAGATTTCCAGCGCTTTAAAGACTCCAATCCTTCTCTCTCTCTAGAACCCAATAAATGTAATGGAACTCTGGGGCAGAGCAGCAGCTGACACACAAGCCCACTTCTGCATCACTGTTCTACCACACAATTCTGAAATTTTGATAAACTCTATCCTAGTATGTTGAGGAGTAAATACTATTTATGAACAATGACATTAGCAAATACATTCGATCATAGAGAGCTGAGCTCCTCTAAGAATACGAAGCTGTACTGTTTAAATAACTCAAACCTTCCCACCAACACTCATGACTACAAGAGATCCCCAAGATACAAAGCACAATTCCCTCTACTCACCATACTTTCAATAAAATTACCACTTTTATTATACTCTTTCATTCTCATCTCTCCTCAATCCTTATGTCTCTGATCTCCTTAATTAATCATCTTCTAAACCCCTCTTACTTCCAAATGCTTTTGCATCGTTATTAGTAAATTTTTCCAAATAAAAGGTTATAAACAAATTTTGCCAGAGTTTCCTCTATTTTAGAGACATCTTCCATTTAAATTTGAATTCATTTTTGGTTACTATTGTATAAAATATTTTCCTGGAGAGTTACACACTGGGAACAGAAGCCAGAGGGTCCTGTCGTGCCTGCTCTCCAGTGCATTGCTATTGCACAGTCTCAAGCAACTCCCTGATTATTCCAAAGGTCTACAGTGTCCAGGGGAACCCTCAAGTTTGGGTCATGGTGTCTGCAGGGGAGTGTGGAGTGCTGGGGTTCTCTCCTCCTATCCTTCCCCAGGTACCTTCTGATCTTGGTGAGTGGATCACTCCGTCTCCCTCTCCTTCACTCAGAATGTCTCCCATGACTTCTATGATGATTTGCAAAGCTCTCTCCAAGAAGGTGCATTCACAGGTGGACACCTTCCTGCAGCTTTCAGTCTTCTCCTTGAGAACGACATGTGCAGGCTGGCTCTAGCACTCTCCCCACCTTGTCTCTAAACACCTGTCGCTCTTGTTTGACCCAGATTCAGTTTATTTCTGCCAAGACAGCAACTTCCTAGGAAAGCCCTGATTGGAAAGAAGGTTAGGTTTAGAGATGTGTGTGTCACATGAGACATGATGAGAACGTGAAACCAAAATGCATGAAACAGAAGAAATTTATTACTCACAGGATCCAAAGAGGTTACTGGTGCCCACCGGAGACTCCTGGAAGTCGAGAGGCATCAGGGAGTTCTACCCGTAGGTGGGGAGCAAAAACAGGCACATGTGGCTATGCCTTTATTAAGGTCCTTGGACACTATCCCTCAGGTCTTCCCATAGGGGTTGTGAATGGGCTAGATTGAAGAAAACCCATGAGTAAAGAGTAAAGACTGATTTACTTGATTTTGGCTTTGACCATTAAGTTTTATTACAGTCAGCAGCTGTGGGTGCATTGGGCTGTGGGACAGTAGGGTGAGGAACAAGTAGGGTATAAGTCAGAAGCATCTTTCTCCACCATGAGCAGGTTAGGCCAGCCAATGTCAAAATGGCTCTAGTGACTGTGGTAACATTAGATAGTTAATGAAAGTGACCCTGGAGCATAATCTGAGAGTACTGGGTTCAGAAAATTGAGATGATCATGCTAGTTCTTGACAACTTATAGAATGTTGAAGATAAATGAGTCAATGTGAATGAAATCATGTTATAGGGTGGAAAAGTGTTGTGATTGCTATTGTTAATGTTTATTTCTAATTTTGTCTTATGATGTCTTTCCTGAGAATGGCCACAGTTTTAGCCTTGCCCTGACCATGAATTCAAGGGATGCAGTCATGGTTGCTTAAAGTGTGCCTTTCATGGGTATTTCTTTATGCTGGCAGACAGCCTAATGCCTAAGTGTCATGACACATCTCCTTGGAAGCTGAACAAAAAACATTTCTACTTTCATCTGAAAATATACTCAACCAGAATTTAAAAAGGACCATGAAGGATTTGGTACATTCTCTACTTGGCTACCTTTTTAGCAATTGTTCCTAATTGGAGATTGTTCTTAATTATCAATTCCTTGGTGACTCAGAAAGTTTATGTCCTCGTTAGTCTCATGGATTATTAAGGCTTACTTTTCTTTGTAAACAATAGAAATTTTAGTTCTAAAACTCTGAACAAGAGTTAATAATTAGATCACTTTTCACCCATTTATATCTGGGTGGCATGCCTCCACAGTTAGAAACATCAAGCTGAAATAATTTCACCAGTTTTTAGACTCTCTGAAAAAATTACTTCATATGAATGAATCTTGAGTGTGGTAAGAACATCTTAGGTTATACCTCAGGTGGCCTTAGAATCTTTAAACAACTATAAAAGCTGAGCTCTAAGGATCACCTTGTTATTGGGTGATCTATACTATATAGTATGTAGATTTTAGCAATCGCATAAAATTATAGCATAGAAATTATTTTCAAAATGTAAAATTAGTAATTGAATCAATTTTATTGAATAAGTACATATATACCTAAAAGTAGATCTCTTAATGTATGTCAATATTTCACACTCAATACCTCTTTGCTTTACCTCTGAGCAATATTTATTCTTGGAGCAAGGAACTTTGAGTTATGAACTTGAGTTTATGTTTGAATTCTAACTTGAGTTAGACCAAGTAATTTTGCTTGATCTACTTTTGTATCCTTTTGAGCAAATTTTTTAAAAAATTAAACAATCCAATCTCTAAGATATGAAAATTTGTAGATGAAATAATATGTGTGGATTTCCAAAAAGTACTCATAGGCAGCAATAAAGGGAGTTGATAGCACATTTAGAAATAATTACTAGATTCTCTGATGCCCTTTTTGCTTTTTTACAATTTCTCTTTAATCTCTTTATCTCTTTTTTCTCTTTCTCCCTCCATACATCCTCTTTCTCTGTCTCTTCCCTCTCTCTGTGTTTGTAGGTTTATGTGTCTCATGCCATTTCTTTACCTTTCTCTCTTTCTCCTTGATTTAAATTGGCCCCAAGGCCCTTTCCTTTTTTCCTTCCCCATATTGGCCTCTGATTTCTGACTTCAAAAAAAAAATGTGCTATTTTCCTTAAAATTTGTAATATTTTATTAATACTATGTTAGACTGATGATTTGAATTTAGGAATGGGTTCAATTTTTATATTTGTCTTTGTGTCAAAACGTAACTACTAAGTTTAGCTGTAAGTGGATCTTCTTTACAAGAATGCCTGTAGCAATAGTGGCCGAGATGATGAGGGCACTGGTGGCAGTGCTGGTGATGGTGGTGGTGATGCTCGTGGTTTACTGATGTAGATGATAGAGGTAACTTAGGCACTCTGGTCAGATATTAGTAAGTTATTGTAGACCATAGTTTTTAAAATTACAATATTATTGCCACTTCGATCCTGAAAAATTCTATTGGAGTTAGTTGTGCTCCCACTAACTAGTCCTTTATTTTATAAAAAGATAAACATAACTTAAAGTTTCTTGCTCACACCTGGAGGATGGGCAGGCACCAGCATTACCTGAGCCCACAGCTCACTGCAGTCTCATACTAATTGATAAATATCTTGAGTTGCACTAGTGCTCACTGAATCCTTACTCATCTATTAGGAACTTTGAGATGTGTGAAAGATGTAGCAATGCTTAAGTATCTCCCTATGGAAATAAGAGAAACATATAATGAGATGAAATAATGACATACAGGAAAAATGTTTTATAAGTAGGTGGGATAAATATTCAGGCTAGTGAAGCTGAAGACAGCCATCAGGGAGGACTGGTTGAGAGAAGACACAGAGAGAGGCAGGAGGTGAGCCTAGATGTATAGACATATGTCATGATCAGGAAAAATTCAACAACGTGTGATTGCTGCTTCCCCAAGCTCACAATGCTGTTCTGTGAGCCAGAAGGTGAAAGTGGCAGGGGGCTGTGAAGTGTAGTGGTTTGAGTCAATCACATGCCTGGAAGAAATTGTGAGGAAGTTACACAATTTCTCTAAGCCTCAGTTGCTGCTTTAGAAAATCCAGGCAATCATGATGCTTACTTTATTTGGCTGTTCATGATAATTAAATGAGAAAAAGCTTTTTGATCATTGCCCATACTCAGTAAGCAACACAAATGTAGTAGCTACAGTTTTTCTTTTGCTAATTGCACTGCTGCAGACATTGAGGCTTGGGGAGGTTGAGATTACAAAGCCAGTGTGTACCCTTGCTGTGCCTTAGAGGCATATCTGCTGTGTCTGGATCCAGGAATATTCCCTGAGAAAAGAAAGGTGGTGTGGAAGGAAACAGGGTGTGAGTCTGGCAGGAAACGGGTTGGACTGACAGTGGAATAAAGGGAGGAGGACAGAGAAATTAAGTTGCATCAGTAAGGGAAGGGGACTGGTGATGGGAGTTGAATTTCAGGTGTGAAAGTTCAATTCTGTTCTACATCAGCAGAGAGTCCCTCTAGGTGCCAAACCTTAAGGATAGAGAGGACACAGATATGACCTAAAGCAGCACTTTCAATTTTCCTTTTTTTAAAAAAAAATTCAAAATATTAAGGGGGTTACAAATGTGTTTGTGACAAGGCTTGAATCAAGGCTGTAAGCCTGTGCCCATCACCTGAATAGTGTTCATTGTAGCTGTTAGGTGGGTTTTTGAACCTCCCCTTTACCCCTCTTCCTGCTGTTTGATTTCCAAAGAATTTTACTTCCCTCTGTGCACTTGTGTGCCCATCAGTGACTTCAATTTATTAGAGAGTACATGTCATGATTGCTTTCAAGTAAAACAGGACAATTACTACAAAATATTTAGCACAGTTATTAGTGAATGATAAGCTAACAGCATACTTGCTGAAGAAGCAATATTGATGTTTGAGGACACTGACTCTGGAGTCAGACAATACGGTCCTTGTTCTGGTTTCACAGCTCACTTGCTATGCAACCTTAGTCAAGTTTCCCAAACTCTGTGATAGTCAGATTCTTTATATGTAAAATAAAAGTAATTATGGAATTATTCCAGTGACAGGATTCTTCTAGGTCCTGGAATAAGGAATTGCTAACAATATGACATAGGTGCTCAAAAAGTTGGCCATTAATGATAACAATCATAAAGATAGGAGGAGGTGGGAGAAAAAGCCATTGCTCGTGGAAGTATAATTTAGAGAAATAGAAGAAAAGACTTGAGGGAACCTTGTATTAATGAAGTATGTATCTTTTAAATTCTGTATTGAGTACATTCTTAAAAGCCTATTGTTTGGATGGTGGATACATTATTATAAAACAACAGTTTCCACGAGGTCTTGGATATACAGGAAGCCAACTAGTCACTAATGCTAAATCATATGTTGATTATTTTTAGGATTCCCAACACTTAGCTGGGACTCATACCAGCACCTGATAAATGGAAAATAAAAACAATGTGACAAAATTCATTCTTTTGGGCCTTATAGAGAACCCACAGCTGCGGAAAATATCTTCTGCTGTGTTTCTAATCATGTATTTGGCCACAGTACTTGGAAATCTACTCATTGTGGTCACCATAATCACAAGTCAGAATCTGAGATCACCTATGTATTTTTTTCTTACCTTCTTATCCATTTCGGATGTCATCTTCTCTTCTGTTATTACCCCCAAGATGATTGTGGACTCCCTCTCTGAGAGTGCTACCATCTCCCTGGAAGGCTGCATGACCCAGCTCTTTGGAATACATTTCTTTGGTGGTGTGGGGATCATCCTGCTCATCGTGATGGCCTATGACCGCTATGTGGCCATCTGTAGGCCCCTGCACTACACGGCCATCATGCGTCCTAGCGTGTGCCGCCTGATGGTGGCAGGGGCTTGGGTGGGGGGATTTATTCATGCAACAATACAGCTCCTCTTCATGTGTCAAATACCCTTTTGTGGTCCTAATGTCATAGACCACTTTCTATGTGATTTGTTTCAGTTGCTGGAACTTGCCTGCATGGACACCCATATCCTGGGCCTTTTAATCACCCTCAACAGTGGGGTGATGTGTCTGGCCATCTTCCTCATCCTAATTGCCTCCTACACGGTCATCCTATGTTCCCTGAAGTCTCACAGCTCTGAAGGGCGGCGCAAAGCCCTCTCCACCTGTGGCTCCCACCTCACAGTGGTCGTGTTGTTCTTTGTGCCGTGTATTTTCTTGTACATGAGGCCAGTGGCCACTTACCCCGTTGACAAGGCAATGATTGT
>VSMD01105210.1:0-11093 GCA_008750895.1 Mirza zaza
CCCGGCTAATTTTTTCTATATATATTAGTTGGCCAATTAATTTCTTTTCTATTTATAGTAGAGATGGGGTCTCGCTCTTGCTCAGGCTGGTCTCGAACTCCTAAGCTCAAACAATCGGCCCGCCTCGGCCTCCCAGAGAGCTAGGATTACAGGCGTGAGCCACCGCGCCCGGCCTATTTTTTTATTTTTTTGAGACAGAGTCTTATTCTGTTGCCCAGACTAGAGTGCTGTTGCCTCAGCCTAGCTCACAGCAACCTCCAACTCCTGGGCTCAAGCGATCCTTCTGCCTCAGCCTCCCGGGTAGCTGGGACTACAGGCATGCGCCATCATGCCCGGCTAATTTTTTCTATATATATTAGTTGGCCAATTAATTTCTTTCTATTTATAGTAGAGATGGGGTCTCGCTCTTGCTCAGGCTGGTCTCGAACTCCTGACCTTGAGCGATCCTCCCGTCTCGGCCTCTTAGAGTGCTAGGATTACAGGCATGAGCCACTGCGCCTGGCCTGAAGTAGGATTATGTTTCTAAATCTTTCACGGAAAGAAGCAAAGGTAATATGAAGCTTCCAGAAAAACATCTAAGGAGTCAAGGGATTCTCTTCATTCCCACTGCCCCACCCAACATCCTCTCATATGCCCTGTGAGCCCCTCACTTTAAGGCCTTGCAAACATTGGAGAAACGCTTGGGGAGAGACAGCCAATTCTGTGGCGGACCATGGGGACAGAGGCCTTGATCATTTCACCTTTACTAAGACACTCTTTTCCATGGGCTTCCAAATCCAGACCTAAAATATGGAAGAGATGTCAACCATAGTTGGCCGCAAAAAAAATGGTAGTTAACTCTGGGAGGATGAGGTGGGAGGATCTCTTGAGCTCAGGAGTTCAAGACCAGCATCCGATCACAATCCGATCGAGAAATGGTTCATTGTTCTCAGATACTTGGGTAAGAAAAAGAAAGAAAGAAAGAAAAAAGAGAAATGGTTCATTGTTTTTACATGTAAGAGGCGAAGAGGACACTTCAAAACAATGATTTTTTTTTTTTATTTTCAGTCAGCTCAGGATGCACCCACTTAGTGAGCTTTTCCATCTTTCCAATTTGCGTCAAATGCTGAACGATGGTAGAATGGTCGCTGTTGAGATCTCTGGCAACTTCTCGTGAGAGGATCAGCTTCGATGATTGCTCTCAATCGGTCATTGTCAACTTTCGCCGGTGGCCACTGTGCTCCTCATCTTCAAGGCTCTCATCTCCTTTGCAAAACTTCTGGAACCACCGCTGCACTGTACGTTTGTTAGCAGTTCCTGGGCCAATTGCATTGTTGATGTTGGGAGTTGTCTCCGTTTGCTTTACAACCCATTTTGAACCCCAATAAGAAAATCGGTTGAATTTGGTTTTTGTCTAACATCATTTCCATAGTCTAAAATAAATATAAAACAAACAGCCAGCAATAAGTTATTAGCAAAAAAAAAACCCCAAAAAAACACAAAGTGAGAAATGCCTATTAAAATGATGTATAAGATAATCACATTTACTTGAGAATGTATTCCAGTATCACATGGCAAATTTCAACAAAGCTAAAACCATAATTACTTTTGCACCAACCTAATAATTCTTTAAAGGAGTTGAGAGTTCTTTATTATTGTCTGTTGGGGAAATGAGGTTTTTCACTGTTTTTATTCTTAAAAGATCTGGCCTTCCTCTTTCCAGATACCCTGGAGGTCTCAGGACCAGAATTCTTTTAGGGGATTGACATAAGTCTTGGCCAAAGGTGTTCTCAATCTATCCAACAATGACCCCTGGGCCTGGTCTGTTGTTGTCCAGGAAAGTGAAGCAGCAGTTTGCAACCCTGCCCCCCAGCTCCAAACCCAGACAGGAAAGCCAATAGGAGAAAAAACCCATTGCTGTGACCGAGGAAGAAAACTCTTGCTCTTTCCAGAAGCTGGGGCAGTTCTGGGATGGTGCCAGGGGCTTTTTCCTAAGGGAATGCCCTGATGCCTTTCCTAAGAATCAGAGGAAGAAACAAAAGCTATGGGGTTTAGGCTAACCTGGTTTCCCAGGAATTCTGCACAGTCCTGCTATGCTTTTGGCTTTCTGGAACGAAGCCAGCACTCTGAGCCAGGCACGACTCATCTCATGTGTTAAGAGTGGAGATTCAGGAATAAAGAGGAGAGAGAGAGAGGGAAGGGAGAAGACCACTTGTTATCGATCACCCATGTGTGCCAAGCCCCGTGCTCAGTGCTCTGCGGAGTCTCATTGATTCCTTACCGTAATCCTTGAGAAATTACTTTTTTTTTTCTAATTTCCTATAAGATAAAATTGAAGTCCAAGAAAGTTAGGTCTTGCCAAAAATCACATCATTCTTGAGTGTTGGTGCCAGAATTCCAACCAAACTCCATTTCTCTCCGCAAAACATGCATGGTGGTTAAAAGTAAGGCTCTGGGCCAGGCATGGTGGCACACACCTGTAGTCTCAGCTACTGGGGAGGCTGAAGCAGGAGGATGGTTTTGGGCAGGACAAGCTCAGCACCTGGCCCTGAGGCTGCATCAGAAGAATGAGGACAAGTGGTTTGAGGAGAAAGAAAGAGGAGTTTATTCATTTGCTGGCAAATGAGGAGGTTGGCAGACTCTGGTCTTAAAGTACCAACTTCCTGCCTCTGAGTAGGAACATAGAGCTTTTAAAGGGGAGGCTTTCACCTTCAGGCTGTTGCTGTTCAACTCTAGTTGATGGTTTCTTTCTTTTTTTTTTTTTTTTGAGACAGAGTCTCGCTTTGTTGCCCAGGCTAGAGTGAGTGCCGTGGCGTCAGCCTAGCTCACAGCAACCTCCAACTCCTGGGCTCAAGCAATCCTCCTGCCTCAGCCTCCCGAGTAGCTGGGACTACAAGCATGCGCCACCATGCCCGGATAATGTTTTCTATATATATTAGTTGGCCAATTGATTTATTTCTAATTTTTTAGTAGAGACGGGGTCTCGCTCTTGCTCAGGCTGGTTTCAAACTCCTGACCTTGAGCAATCCGCCCGCCTCGGCCTCCCAGAGAGCTAGGATTACAGGCGTGAGCCACCACGCCCGGCCTAGTTGATGGTTTCTGACATACCCTACCTTCGCCTGGACAAGTCCTCTGAGCCATCTCCGGTGGCACCAAGAACAAAGGACACTCCCCTGCCCCTCCCAATGACGCTGGCCCTAGACAGTGATGCAGGATTAGTTCTCAAAAAGGGTGAGGGGTTTTTTGTTCTTTTCAGGCCATTCTCTCTGGTACAGACTTAAGGACTCTTCTAGCAAATAGAATGACATGGAGATGACAACATTTGACTTTGGAGACCGAGTCGTAAAAACGCATGGTAGTTTTCTTCTAGGACTCCGCACGCCCCTCCTCACGTGCTCTGGGGGAAGCCAGTGGCCATGTCACAACGACACTCACCTGTGAGGAAGCCACGTGGAGAGGAGCTGAGATCCTCGCCCCACAGCTGAGCTGCTCCGGGACCCTGACACACAGACATGGTGGGACAATGCATGTTTGTTGTTTTAAGCCACTGGATTTGGGGTAATTTGTTACCTAGCGATGGATAAATGATACAGCTACTGTAACAGAGAGCCGCAAAAATACCAGAGAGCTCAAACAATCTATTTCATTTTTGTCGCATAAATATTGCAAAAGAAGGGGAAGGTGGGGGAGGAGGCACGCTGCTCCCCGAAGCCCGGTGGAGACCCGAGTTCTTTTGTCACTTGGCTGTATCCTGAGATGTGTGCCTTGTTCATACAATACATGCTGGCTCGCCAGGTATATGTATCTTATGTCCCAACCCAAAGGGAAGGCACAAAGGGGGAAAGGGCAATATTTTTCTTGCAAGAAATAGAGCATCACTTCTGTTCACATTCCATGGGTGAGAACTTAGTCACACGGTCACGCCTCTCTGCAAAGGAGGCTGCAGAGTTTGGTCTCTAGCTGGACAGTCACGTGTCAGCTTAAAGCCCAGGGCAGTTGTGTTAAAAATACGAAGAAGGGGTGAACAGAATCTGTGGATGCTTAAGAATCTCTCCATCCCTGAGTGCTGTTTTGGGCACTACCTCTGCGACTTCTGGTTACCTCTCTGGGTTGCCATTTTCTCATTTATAAAGTGAAACATCTGTAGTTTTCAAACATTTTATTTTTAGTAGCTTAATATTCTTTTTTTTTTTTTTGAGACAGAGTCTCACTCTCTTGCCTGAGATAGAGTGCCATGGTGTCAGCCTAGCTCACAGCAACCTCAAACTCCTGGCCTCAAGCCATCCTCCTCCCTCAGCCTCCCGGGTAGCTGGGACTACAGGCACGCGCCACCATGCCTGGCTAATTATTTTTTCCTATTTTTAGTTGTTTGGCTAATTTCTTTCAATGTTTTAGTAGAGATGGGGTCTTGCCCAGGCTAGAGTGAGTGCTGTGGCATCAGCCTAGCTCATAGAATCTCAAACTCCTGGGCTCAAGCAATCCTCCTGCCTCAGCCTCCCAAGCAGCTGGGACTACAGGCATGCGCCACCATGCCCGGCTAATGTTTTCTATACATATATTAGTTGGCCAATTAATTTCTTTCTGTTTTTAGTAGAGTCAGGGTCTTGCTGTTGCGCAGGCTGGTCTCGAACACCTGAGCTCAAGCAATCCTCCCGCCTGGGCCTCCCAGAGTGCTAGGATTACAGGCGTGAGCCACCTCGCCCGACCAGCTTAATCTTTTTATGCAGTAATATTTTTTGCATTTTCTTTATTTTAATTTAATTTTTTTTATTGAGCTAAAACATGCAAACTGCATAGATGAAAAATAAAAATAGAGCTGCTTTGTTTGAATCTTAGTGGGGTTCCTCTCCCAGCACCCCCAATCCATATCAGTAGCCCTTGTGAAATCTGTTTAAAATACCAGGGCTCTGCCAGGGGTTGTCAGAAAATCATCAGACTAGAAATTCTCCTGGATTCCTTTCAGTTCTGGCATTTTTGAGGCTGTTATCACTCACCCGTGTGCCCTGAGCCCGGCCTGGTCAGTCTCGTCTTCCCTGGCATTTGGGGGCTTTTTGTACCTGGCGTGTGTTGGCAGCAGAAAACGGAATGAGCTTTAGCTTTGGGTGTCCGGCCTCCTCTCCTTTCTTTGCAACCTTCCTAAGACTTCTCTTGCGACATCTCTCCCCATTCTCCCAAAGCAAGTGAGGGTCCCCCGCCCTGCTAGGACCAGGTGCCAAGGTACGCTGGCAGCTGAGCTGGAGCGTAACAGGCTGACACTGTATCCGACTCCCGTACTCTGCCCCTCTCCTGGGGTGGACTTGGAGATTCTTGGAGCAGACTTCTTCTTCCTCCCCAGGTTAGTCTGTTTACTAACCGTCCGGTCTTGTCCCCTTCTGGGCTGCCATTGGTCTTCACTGGAACTGGGAGCTCAGGCCCTGCCAAGGTCAGAGACTGAGAACTTGAACTTGCTCAGCCCTAACCCAGTTTGTGAACAGGCTCCAGGGCTCAGAAAGGAGAGGCCTGGATTAATCGCAGTGTCTCTCCTGCTCCAGGGAAAGTTACCTAGGGGGGAGGGGGCTTTCGGTCTGCAGATGGTCAGTAGCTGGCATGGGAACTGATAAACACATCTCCCTCCCTGCTTCCCGAGGACAAGGCTTGGCCTCTTTCCACTTGGTTCTGAAGTTCCTTCCTGAGAAACTGGCCGTTTCCACCACCTTCTCGCAGGCTGGCTGTTTGCAGAAGCCGAGCGGGAATTTCAGTGGAGGCTTAAGTGTCTGCCGGATCGGGCCATTCTGAAAGCTGGCGACCACTGCCCATGAACTAGGAACATTCCCAGGATGGCTGGGGCTGGGGTGGGGGATTGGGAAAAGGGGAGAAAGGTGGCCTAGTCTGGTCTTTTTAGGATGAGGAATAGCTTAAGTTTCTGGGTATGACATTGGGACCTAGTGGTGGGGTTGTTTTATGCCAGGGGTTGCAGGTGAGCGATACCAAGGAGTGAAGCAGGTCTTCCGTAAGAAACTTAGTAGAGTTAGTAGAGAGGTGGCTCACGCCTGTAATCCCAGCATTTGGGGAGGCCAAGGTGAGAGGATCATTAGGGGCCAGAAGTTTGAGACCAGCCTGGGCAACATAGTGAGACCCCATCTCTACAAAAAATTTAAAAATTAGGCTGGGCGTGGTGGTTCACACCTATAATCCTAGCACTCTAGGAGGCCGAGGTGGGCTGATTGCTCGAGGTCAGGAGCTCGAAACCAGCCTGAGCGAGACCTCGTCTCTACTAAAAATAGAGAGAAATTAATTGAACAACTAAAAATATATATGCAAAAAATTGGAGACACAACATGTTGTCTAAAAAAAAGAAAAAAACAACAACAAAAAAAGAAAAAAATTAGCCGGGCATGGTGGCGCATGCCTGTAGTCCCAGCTATTCGGGAGGCTGAGGCAGCAGGGTCGCTTGAGCCCAGGAGTTTGAGGTTGCTGTGAGCAAGGCTGATGCCATGGCACTCACTCTAGCCTGGGCAACAAAGCGAGACTCTGTCTCAAAAAAAAAAAAAATTAGCTGGGTGTGGTGGTGCATGGTTATAGTCTCAGCTATTTGGAAAGCTGAGGTGGGAGGATTGCTTCAGCCCAAGATCTTGAGGCTCTGATTAGCTATGATTGTGCCATTGCACTGTGGTCTGGGTGACATAGCAAGACCCTCTTTCAAAAAGAAGTAGAGATGGGGAAGGGAGAGATGAACTGGAGAGTAGGCATTTAGCTCATCTAAACAGGACAGCCCCCTTCTTAGATTGTTGTCATGTGCAAATGTGGGCTTATTGTTCCTTTCAACTCATTAAGAGAACCCAGGAATCCACATTTTATGTAAAGTTTTCTAGTTATCAAACCATTGCACAGAAAACAAAACCCCCTCTTGTTGGTGGGTTTTGCGCTGGAGATGTCGTTTTCCAAGCCCTGATTTAAAGCCTTTGCCAGATGAATCTTCCTGGCTCTGGTTTCCCATCCCTAGTTCTCAATTTTCAAACTATATTAGAGATTAGCCTGTCATTTTTTTAAAAACAACATTTTTATTGAAGTAATATATACATGTATAATTTATTATCTTTACCATTTTAAGCATACTTACATTTATTACTACCTACCAGTAGTCTCTATTTTCATGAGATCCACTTTTTTTAGCTCCAGCATGTAAGTGAGAATATGTCATCTTTGTCTTTTTGTACTTGGTTTTTATTTTTTCCAATATATTTCTAAGATTTCTTTCATTTTATTTATTTCTATTGCCTGTTTCTTTTGCTTTTTAAAGTGTGGATTCTGAACGTGTAGGGTTCATATTCTATTGCTTTTTCTTTTCTTTTTCTTTTTTTTTTTTTCCAGAGAGGGTCTCACTCTGTCTCCTGGGCTAGAGTGCAATGGTGTCATCACAGGTCACTACAACCTCGAACTCCTGGGTTCAAGCAATCCTCCTGCCTCAGCCTCCTGAGTAGCTGGGACTGTAGGCATGCACCACTATGTCTAGTTAATTTTTCTATTTTTTTGTAGAGACAGAGTCTCGCTCTTGCTCAAGCTGGTCTTGAACTCCTGGCCTCACGCAGTCCTCCCCAGTGGGTTCCCAGAGTGCTAGGATTACAGGCGTGAGTCATCATGCCCAGCTCATATTCTATTTTTAACAGACAGCAGCTCTCAACACTACTGGGTGTGGGACTGGGTTTATGATCCGTCTGGCACACAAAGTGGAAATGTTCTGTGGTTAGGCAGTGAGCTCCCTGTGCCTGGGGCTCAAGCAGACACTGGCAGCCTCTTGTCTGGGAGGGTTCCTACCTCTGGGTGGATGGCCTTTAAGATTGATTCTCTCATTCTCTACCTAAATGACCCCAGGCTGAGACCGGGAAGTCCCAAAGGCACATTCTCCCTCTCCCTGCTGTTCTTAAGGGGTTAGGAAAATGGTACTCACCTGGGGGCCAATTCTGCATCCCGGGGGGGGACATGTGGCAACATCTAGAGACATTTATGGTTGCCATGACTCTGGGGTGGGGCTGCTCCTGGCATGGAGTGGGTGGGTGCTGCCCGGCACCTGCCCGATGGCCCCACCTTTGAGAATGAGCAGGAGTCAGCAGTGTCGAGAATCCAGAGGGTGGGAACCCCTAGGTCCGGGGAGGGTGGTGTGGCAATCCTGGCACTTAAAAAAAAATTTTTTTTTGAGACAGAACCTCACTCTGTCACCCATGCTAGAGTGCAGTGGTGTCATCATAGCTCACTGTAACCTCAAACTCCTGGGCTCAAGCGATCCTCCTGTCTCAGCCTCCTAAGTAGCTGGGACTTCAGGCATGCACCAAGATGGCTGAATACGCTTTCTATTTTTAGTAGAGATGGGTCTCACTCTTGCTCAGGCTGGTCTTGAACTCCTAGCCTCAAGTGATCCTCCCCTCTCGGCCTCCCAGAGTGCTAGGATTACAGGTGTGAGCCACTGCACCCAGCCTATTTTTAAAAAGTTTTATTTTTATTTTTGAGACACAGTCTCACTCTGTTGCCTGGGATAGAGTGGTGTGGCATTAGTCTAGCTCACAGCAACCTCCAACTCCTGGGCTCAAGTAATCCTCCTGCCTCAGCCTCCCGAGTAGCTGGAACTATAGGCATGCGCCACTGTGCCTGGCTAATTTTTCTATACATATTTTTAGTTGGCTAATTAATATTTTTCTATTTATAGTAGAGTCGGGGTCTTGCTCTTGTTTAGGCTGGTTTCGAACTCCTGACCTTGAGCAATCCACCCGCCTCGGCCTCCCAGAGTGCTGCTAAGATTACAGGCGTGAGCCACCACGTCCAGCCCTATTTTTTTTTTTATTATTATTATTCCCTCCCTGAGTTGAGAGTCCTATCATTATTAACGAGTGTCTAGATGTCCAGGGGGAAAGGTCCTCTTGGTGAGTCAAGGAGCTTGTGTTAGTTTCCCATCACTGCTGTAACAAGTTACCATGAACTTAATGGCTTAAAGGACACAAATGTATTTATCGTGCAGTTTGGCATGTCAGAAATCTGCCATGGATCTCAATGGGCTGAAGCCAAGCCTGTCGGCAGGGCTATCTCCTTTCTGGAGATTCTAGGGGAGAATTTACTCTCTTGCCCCTCCACTCCCTTCAAAACAAAGGAGTGAGGGCAGACACCTATGATAAACAGGGTTTATGTTTCCTTATAACCTTGCCCATTCTCCTATTTAGGCTTTTTATTTTTTTGAGACAGAGTCTCACTCTGTTGCCCAGGCTGAAGTGCTGTGGCGTCAGCCTAGCTCACAGAACCTCAAACTCCTGGGCTCAAGCAATCCTCCTGCCTCAGCCTCCTAAGTAGCTGGGACCACAGGCATGCACCACCGTACCCGGCTAATTTTTTCCTCTATATATTTTTAGTTGGCTGATTAATTTCTTTCTATTTATAGTAGAGTCAGGGTCTTGGTCTTGCTTAGGCTGGTTTTGAACTCCTGAGCTCAAACGATCCACCCACCTCAGCCTCCCAGAGTGCTAGGATTACAGGCGTGAGCCACTGCGCCCGGCCTTATCAGGCTTTGGTTTTTCTTTAAGTGATCCATTTCTAGCAAGAGCCCTACAATGCAGCAATGCTGAACTAACGCACTATAGCTAGTGTGATTCTGAGCTGCCTACCTGCCTGGCTCCAGCTCCATCTGCTACCTGGGGCCTCAGGAGCAGCAGTTTTCTCTTACCAGTGCTCCCAGTGGAACTTCCCAGCTGGGATTAGTTACAGAGGTGAAGGACCCGGCAAACATCCCGCCCTGTCCCCAGAGACAGCAAAGGCTCCAGGGCCTGTCTCGGGGCTTTGAGTCAACATCTCAGAGGTGGAGGTGACAGGGAAGAAGGTGGAGGAAGGGGGAGGACTACAAGATTGACTTGGATCTCGGCTCCAATTGGCTGGGAGCAGAGGCTGAATCTAATAAGAGCACGTTTATTCCTGTTATTAAAAACATTCTGGTTCTTTGCTTAGGATCAAATGGTCCACTGCCCAAGAACAGGATGGGAGAGGCTGGACTTTTAACCTCCGTTTTGGTAGGTGTGAGCAAGACCCACCTGTGACAGGTGTCAGCCCTCAGACTCCTTGAAGGAGAGAACTGATTCTACCTGTGTGATGGCCAGGCTGTCGCCCCTCTTTTCCTGTTTGAACCACAGAGTTCCCTTTAGAAGAGTAGCAATCTCTAGAAAATACAGTTAAATATTCAATCAACTATCTCCAGATGTAAACAATCTAAGCAAGTTAAGAGTGAAGCTGCCCAGTCTGAAGGTTTGGGGGAGTTTTTCAGCAGTAAGTCCTCTTCTCCCCTCCACCCCAACAAACACACGCACACACATATGTGCATGCACACAAGCGCACATACATACTCCCCTAAATGGTGGAGTTGAAGATAAAACAGTAGGATGATGGTTATATACACAGATTTTGGAGCCAGAGAACCCAGGATTAAATCCTAGCTTTTCTACTTACTATCTGTGTGTCTTTGGGCAAATTGGTTGATCTCAGTTCCTAAGCAATGGCAATTATACTTATTTCACAGGTCTTTTATGAGATTAAATGAGTTAGTATCTGTAAAAATACATGAAGATCTGGGCATAGCCACGATATGGCTTAGTTAAATAATAAAATATACAACCTGCTCTGTGAGGATAATCTGGAAGCCTGTTCTTCGGTCAAATAGACTTTACTAGCTATACTTCCCTACTGGGAGTTAGAATTAAATTCTGAAGTTATTCAACAGGCAAAAATTCTAGGGCACATTCAGACTGAACCAATATGGTTGTGGGTGTTAGGTGACATTAGTAGAAATATACTTTCTGGACTGGAACAAAGGCGGTGACAGTTCTATTGTATTCTGTACCGGTCAGATCAAAAGTCAGTCAGTTCTTGGAAGAACCAGAGTCATTTGGGGGTTCCTTTTTAGTTATACTTCAGTCCTCTGGCCAATGGTCTAATGGTGAATCAAAGCATTTTTTAATTAGTCAACATTTCTAAAGAAGGCCTCACTCTATCCCTTTGATTAAATTTGTCCCTCAACAGTGACCAAATTTTGAGACCGCAGCCAATAGGTCCTGCCGGTCTCCCGTCTCACAGGTCTGACCTAGAGCATCAAAACCTACAAATTC
>VSMD01105211.1:0-19221 GCA_008750895.1 Mirza zaza
CCCTGCTCACACGCCACCCCTACCCTGCTCACACGCCACCCTGCCCTGCTCACACGCCACCCTGCCCTGCTCACACGCCACCCTGCCCTGCTCACACGCCACCCCTACCCTGCTCACACGCCACCCTGCCCTGCTCACACGCCACCCTGCCCTGCTCACACACCACCCTGCCCTGCTCACACGCCACCCCTACCCTGCTCACACGCCACCCTGCCCTGCTCACACGCCACCCTGCCCTGCTCACACACCACCCTGCCCTGCTCACACACCACCCTGCCCTGCTCACAGCCTGTGTGGGGAGCCCCGCCCAGCCTGATCATGCCTGCCCCTCACCTACCTGGTTCTCCAGGGTCAGGATCCGGCTCTGAGCTCGTTCCAGCTTGGCCAGGAGATTAAACCTGTCTGAAGAATTGCTGAGGAGATCCTGTGGGCAAAGCAGAACTCATGTGTGTCCCTGCTGGCCCCAGGAGCTCAGGAATGGATGAGGTGCTGAGGGGAGACTAGCCGGTTCTGATTCTGAACTCGGCCCCCCGGGGCAGAGCCCCAGGCCCGGCCGCTCCCTGTCCCTGAGGTTCCGAAGGGGCCTGACACGGCTTTTGCCACAGCTGTTTCCCCCACAGACTTTGGGAACGTGGAGCGTTCACACCTCAGTTTTTAGGTGTGAACTACTTCAGGGAGCTCCTCTGGTGCACGAAGAGAACCTGGAATGGGGTCTTTTTGCGAAGAGAAGAGTCTGTGGAGCCAGGCCCCCCTCTCGCTCTTGACCACGTGTCGGGTGTGCTTCCCGACAGAACTCACCAAGGTGGGGCCTGGCGTGCAGAGAAAACTGTCCCTGCCCCACCCGCCCTCGGCTGCAGTTCCGCAGGGTGGTCTTTGGGTCTGTATGAAGCGGAGGCAGCTGGCGCAGCCTTGGAAGCAGGGCGGGCCTGGCGTTTCTGGGCCCGGACACCCACCTGTGTGGGCAGGGCCTCTGTGCACTTGGAGTGGCCTGCGCCATCCGTCTCTTGCAGCCTCTCTGCCAAGTCTCCTCTCGCTCCCAACTCCCCGGGGTCCACCTGGGATGGGGGGAAAGGGCTCTCCAAGGCTGCGCCAATCCCGGGTAGTGCCGTAGAAGGGAGATCTGAGAGGCCTGCGTGGAGCCCAGGTGGAGGCCAGCCGGCAAGAGGGTCAGGGTTTAAGGGCTGAGGGTCAGCTAGGGGCTTGCTTTCTAGGGAGCTAGAGGAGGTGAAGGTGGAGGTTGCAGGTACGCATGTTCCCCAGGAGGAAAAGAGAGAGACCTGAGAGCTCGGATTCTAGGAGACTCCAGGCAGGTCGGAGACCTTGGGGAGCCGAGCGCCTGGTCTTGCTCTCCACCTTGGACTGTGCTGTGAGTGACTGCTGGGCACCCGGCGGCCGGCACAGGCAGGCCCAGGCCAGGCCCATGCCGGCGGCTCTTACCGGCAGGGCCTGCTGCTGCAGGATGATGGGGGCCGACTGGTGGCGGTTCTTGTCCAGCTCTGTCCGCAGCCTTGAGTTTTCTGCCAGCAGCACCGTGTAAAGGTCACTGGGCAGGTTCTCTCTGGTAGAACCCAGGGGAAGGCCAGAAGCTGAGAGCATGGGTAAGGCTGTAGACAAGGCCACAGTTGCTGGTGAGATGGGCTTTCCTGCCTCCACGTCCGTGCCCTGATTTGCCCCAGCATTTTGCTCTAATCTGCCCCTTCTCTGCTCTCAAGCCTCCCGTGGCTCCCTACTGCCAGCACGATGGAGCCCACATTCCTTGGGCTGTCCTTCTAGGCTATTTCCCTATGTTGCCTTCTTGTCTCTCACCTAGACTCCCGATGACCTCAGTGGCCCTGAAAGTCTGGCCCAGCTTTCTAAAGACCCTTAGACACCCCCCCCCCCCATACGCACTGCCATGAAGGCTGAGCTCAGGGCTGGCCACACGGGGGCCATTGTGAGGCTGCACAGGCGGCTCTGCAAAGTCCCTTGCTTTGCGCTGGACTGTTATGGTGGCACCTGGTTCTTTCATGCTTATCAGAGCCACCTCTGACTGGCAGTTCTAGGTGGCTTTGGTTAACATCAATGGGGAAAAATACCCCAACGAACCACTGATTTAATCAAGCATGTTTGTTTGCTTTGCAGAGGCAGAATCTCTGAAGATATGAGGATATGGGGAAATAATTCAAAGTGTCCTGGAGTTAGAAGTTGGGAACTGCTGCCTGGGGAACACCCCTCTCTGCTCTAGTCTGCTGGGGCCTCCCCTGGGGAGGTCCAGCCTCTGTCTAGCCTGGCTCACACACTGTGCCCCAACTGTGTCCTGAGAGGCTTCCAGGGAAGGAGGGAGCCCAGGGGACCTCTAGAAGTCTCAGTGCCTGAATGAGTAGGGCAGTGGCAGGATCCCAGGTCTCCTAGATCCACAGATGTAGCTGAGCGTGTGGGCCTTCAGGAGGGCAGGGCCCCCAGGGCATGGGCAGAGCTGGGCGCAGATTCACTCACGTCGCCTGTTGGAAGGCCGAGGCTCGGTCCTCTCCCGCAGCCTGTCCTCCAGCACCTGCTCCATCTTCTCGATCACCTGGAGGGCAAGGCAGAGACTGGGCTGGCCCCGGGGCTCCACACCCTGCTGTTGCTGGGGGCCTCTGGGGGTGGCCTGTCTGGCACCTGCCTTCTCCTGGTGCTGCACAGTCTCCTCCAGCGCCTTCATCTTCAGCAGCTTGTCCTGGTACCGTTTCAGCAGCGCCGCCTGCGGCTGCTGGGCCTGGTGCAGAAGGAGCAGCTCCTTCTCTCGGTCATTCTTCTGCGAGGCGGGGAAAGGAATGGGTGCCTGGGAGTCCCCCTTGGTCCCTCTGCTGAGTCCTCCAGTGGGCTGGGCCCCCTTCCCTCTGTGCCTCTACTTCCTTTCCCTGCCGTCCCTCCTGCTCCTACACACCTCTCCTGCAACGCTGCTCACCCTAGCTCCCTCCCCACCGGAGCCCCAGCTCACTCGGATCAGCTCATTCTGCAGGTGCTGCACCTTGTCCTTCAGTGTCTTTATGTCCGTCTCGCTCAGCAGCAGTTTCTGCTTCATGGACGTTGCTGGGTGGGTGCGGGAGCCGGCTCAGGGAGGGCCTCTCCCAAATCGGCAGACAGCAGGGAGAGGGCAGGCGCCTCAGCCCTGGGCCTGAGACAGGCCTGCACTCTCTTTCCTCCCCCAGAGGACCCGGCGGGGAGGGGGGGTGAGAGTCTGTGGGCACGCGGGGCTCCTACTAGCCCCACTCCAGCTGCATGCACATCTGGGAAAGCTCCCTACCACCCTGTCGCACAACCCAGAGCCCAGGCCCAGGCAGGTGGCCAGATGCCCTCAGTGGCCTGTACATCCTCACCCAATCTCTGGGCCTCGTGGGCTTTGTCCTGCCCGTCTTCCAGCTCCTGCTGGGCCAGCTGGCTCCTCAGCATGCGGTTCTCCCCCTCCAGGGTGCTGGCCCGTTTCCGCAGAGACAGGATGTCCTCTGCCATCTTCTGCATGGCCCGCCGGTAGTTGTTCATCTCCTGTGGTCCCAGAGCCCAGAGCTGAGCCCTGTGTCCCTTGGGAGCCCCCATCCCACTTCTGCACCCACACTTGGAAATCAGTGGGTCACCCCCAAGGCCTACAAACAGCATGAGCCCAAACCATGCCCCCAAGTCTTAGCAAGTCTCTGGAGGGGTGGTTACAACTGGCTCCTGGCCATGACAGGGCAGCTGCACTAATGTTTTCTCCCAGGGGCCACCTCGTGTCCCATGATACCCACCTAGGGGGACCCAGGGCCCAGATACAAGGAGAGGGAGACTATTGGCAGCAGAGACTTGAAGTGATCTGGGCCAGGTCCCCAGAGTCTAAGGCACAGCCACTTCTTAGCCTTCCCCTCCTTCCAGTCCCTCTTCTAGCTCCTCTTTCCTCACAGCTCTGAGGACCTGGGGAAGAACCTCTCAGAAATTCCACTAATGCAAGTTGGGAGCTGACCTCGGCACCAGCCCCTAACCAGCCTTGCGGTCAGGATAGGACCCATACTAGGCCCAGGGGACCCAGGGTGGAGTTGGGGTCCTGCTACACGATGTGGGTTGCAAGGTGGGGTCAGGAAGCTGGACTCAGTCTTTAGGTTAGGAGTAACAGTAATCCTGGGACGGTAAACTAGTGCAGCCTCAGTGGAAAGCAATATGGAGATACCTCAAAGAGCTACAAGTAGAGCTACCATTTGATCCAGCAATCCCATTGCTGGGCATCTACCCAAAGGAACAAAAGACATTCTATAAAAAAGACATCTGGGCTGGGTGCGGTGGCTCACACCTGTAATCCTAGCACTCTGGGAGGCTGAGGCAGGCGGATCGTTTGAGCTCAGGAGTTTGAGGTTGCCGTGAGCTAGGCTGACGGCACAGCACTCTAGCCTGGGCAACAGAGTGAGACTCTATTTAAAAAAAAAAAAAAGACATCTGCACTTGAATGTTTATAGCAGCACAATTCACAGTTGCAAAGATGTGGAAACAACCCAAGTGCCCATCAATACATGAATGGATTAATAAAATGTGGTATATATGTACCATGGAGTGCTACTCAGCTACAAAAAACAATGGTGATCTGGCACTTCTTGTATTATCCTGGATAGAGCTGGAACCCATTCTACTAAGTGAAGTATCCCAACAATGGAAATACAAGCACCACATGTACTCACCAGCAAATTGGCATTAACTGACCGACACTTAAGTGCACATACAGCAATAACATTCATCGGGTGTCAGGCAGATGGGAGGGGGAAGGAGGGGATGGATATGTTTGCACCTAATGGGTGCGGTGCACACTGTCTAGGGGATAGGCAAGCTTGCAGCTCTGACTCAGAGGGGCAAAGGCAATACATGTAACCTAAACATTTGTACCTCCATAATATGCTGAAATAATACAAAAAGGAGTAACGGTAATCCTAACATCTGAAGTTCACTGAGCATTTACTACGTCCCGGGGCGGCTTCTGAGTGTGTCATGTGTGCTCCCTCAGTCCTCAGGACAAGCCTGTGAGGGCGGCTGCCAAAATCATCCCCATTTCCTGATGGGGAAACCAAGACCCAGAGAGGTGGGTACTGTGCTTGGTTACCAAACTCCTGAGTGGCAGAGCCAGGCTCTGAAATCCAGGTCTGCTGGGCCTTCAGCCTGTGTTCTTAAGCACTGCGCAGTCCTGCCATGGTACCCTCAGACATGGACATTTCCCAATATGTTGACAAGTGACCAAAGCAGGCTGCAAAAATGAATTAGCAGTACAATGCCAATTTGGGAAAAAAAATTCATGTTTGCTCATTTATATACCTAGGAAGATGCATGAGCTATATTTATATGCATTTGTTTTATAATCAAAAATTATAAAAAGTTTGGTGAAGGGAGTTTCTTAAATCTGAATAGCGCCACAGGAAAGCAATCCCAAAGGAAGGCACAAAGGTCTGGGGAGAGGAGGAGGAGGCGTGAGCTGGGAGGAGGGACGTGGAGCAGGGCAGCGAGTTCGCCCAGGAGTTGCTGAGTCCTGGTGGCCTTGGGCTTCTTGAAGCTGTGGGAGACCTCACACATGGGGGGCGGTGATGCCGGGAAGCAGAGCTCTGCCCCCAGACCCCACCTGGGCCCCTGCTGACTGCGGATGTGGCCTGGCCACCCCGCCGCTGCCTCCCACCTGCTGCACGGCAGGCCTCGGCTTCTAAGGGAGAGGTCCCCGGACAGCAGGGGCTCGCCAGACACCACTTGTCACCTGCCACTGTCTAGCCTTCTGGCTGGGCTCCCTCTAACTGGTGCCTGTGCCAGGACCATCTCCCCGGCACCTGCCCCAGCCGGGTTCCAGGTCTTGGCTCCTCCAGACCTGCCCATCTGGTGTCCTCAGACAGCCCCGTCAACTGGGACACTCAGTCCAGGGACCGCACACGTGCTCAGGGCTCTGTGGGCAGCCACATCAGAAGCCCAGTGTGGCCCTGCACCTTCTGAGCCTCAGAGTGCTCATATGGGAGACACGGGGTCGCAGCGGGCTCAGAGTCCGTGTGGGGAGCCCCTGCCCCGGCGGGTATAATGCGGAGCTGCTGTTCTCGTCCGTCCCAACCGTTTCTGTTCTAACGGCTGCTTCAGTCAACAGGCCAGACCCCTTCCTCTTCCTCCTCACTGTCCCCAGCCTCCCCGCCCCTCCTCCGCTATGCCCCAGATCTTCAATTATGGCGTCCTGTGACTGAGGAGGGCTCGAGAGGCCCAGCAGACTGGCTGGAGGAAGCCCGCGGTATTTTGGCAAAGGAAATTTGTCCCCTCCTTCTCCAGCCTGGTTCAAACTCTCACATGTCTGCTCTGGACAATGACAACAGCAACCATGTGGGTTTCTCACCTTCCAGGGTTATCTCCTAGGGAAACACGCACATACACGCCCAAGGAAACGTGTTCAAGGATGCTCACTGCAGCGCAGTTTGTGGTCTCATACTACGGCATGCTCAGCCTTCGGCCTGCAGGCGCAGTTACAAAGAATGACCCAGATTTAACTGCCCTGACACAGAGGGATGGCCATGCTCGATTGTGAAACAAAGAGCAAATTACTATGATCTCATCCAGAGCTGGGACATATATGTGCACACGGAGCATCCAGGAAGGGGCCGCCAGCCCCTGGTCCTACCCCCGGGCCTGAATCTGATCACCTCTTCTCATTCAGGGGTTCAGCCTTTCTAAGACCCCACTGTTCTCCAACTCAGCCATCCTGGGGTGAGCAGAGCCCTGTGACTAACACCCGCCCTTGGCAGGGGAAGAAAGCTGGGCCCAGGGTAAACGGGGAGAGGGAGGGAGAGCATGGTGTCCTCGCCTCGGCCAGATGGTCCCTGCTGGACTGCAGCCCTCGGAGACTAGCCCTGTGGGCCTTCCACTGGTCCCTTTCCCGCCCCCCAGCCTGGCTGCGGTTCGAGAGTGGGGGGTCCCCAGGGTGATTGAGGGGGACCTTGGCCCTGGCCCCTCAGTCTCTATCCTGGCCAGTGCTCCGTGATCATGGGAACCGTGTGGGCCGGTCCTCCCTCCTTGGCTTCCCTCCTCCCTGCCCCTGCACAGTGGGGACCTTGGGCAGCGTGGCTGGGCTGGGAGGCCACAGCCTGCAGGTGGGCAGCCCTGACCTCTCGCTGCAGCTGGAGCTGGGCCCCCTCCAGGGCCGTGCTCTGCGTCACAGCCCAGCCTTGAGAACACGAAAGGCACTGCCCCAGATCCCTGTTGTGGTCCTGCCCCCACCGCTGCCTGCTCCCCACCCACTCCCAGCCTGCCGGGGGAGGGGCAGGATGCCGGTCCCTTCCCTGTCTTGTCTCTGGGCTGGCACGTGCTCTGGGGCACTGACTCCAAAGCCACTGTGCCTGAGCCTGAGCGCCCACCACGTCCCCTCACCCACCACCACCAGGAGCCCGGCTCCGAGGTGAGAAATACCAGGTGGCTCTGGGTTTGAATTGCCCCACTGCCACGGAGCACTGGTGGCCTTTGCTGCACCAGCACCTCCTCTTTGGCTCCGGAAGGGGGCAGGTGTTCTCTGAGCCTCAGCATCCTCATCTGTGGAATGGGAAAATCACCCCCCTCAGTGGGGGTGCTGAAGGGGAGAGGGGGAGAGGAGGGCCAGCCCAGGCCCTGGCACCTCGGGTGCCTGGCAACGGTACCTCCCTTCCCTCTGCCACCCTGGGAGTGCCTTCTTTTAAACAATCATTCTTGTAAGAGCCCTGGGCCCGGGGCACAGAGGTGTGATTGTGTGGCTGCTCTCGTCTTACAGAGCTCCGGTCTCCACTAAGGAGGAGGTGGCGATCACCTCCCCAAAGCCTGGCAGGGGCGATGCAAGAAGCACCCCCCAGTAAGAAGCATGTGTGGAGGAATCGGAGGCACTCGTCCAAAGACGTGTGTGGCTGCCACCAACTACACTGATTGCAAGGCCCTGTACCTCACTGTACAAGTGGGGAGATTGAGGCTGGAAGTGGCGTTCCCAAGGTCACAGAGACTCAGTATTAAGCCCACGCTGGAAGCAGCACAATAAACCCCCAGTCACCAGCGCTTGCTGGGTGCTCTGTGTGCCAGCTCTGTCTGTGCCATGCTGCACCACAGAGCACACATGGGCCTAGACCATCCTTGCCTGCTATGGTCTCCCATCTACACTGAGGGGACAGCAATGACATATGTGACAGAGGGGAGCTTAGAGGAGGTTCTTTCCCGGCCGGCGCATCCTGGAAGGCTTCCTGGAGGTGGTGATGATCTGAGCTGACCCAGGGAGGATAAAGATAAGGAGTCACCTGGGGGTGGAGAGAGGGCTCTCAGGTAGAGGGGAGGCTGTGGCAAAGGCAGGGAGGCTAGAGCAGGTGTGGAAGGGCAGAGCTGGAGGGTTACTGGGGGCAGAGTGCAGGGAATGAGCACAGGGGTGCAGTTGCCGAGGCAACGGGCAGCCTGAAGGGGGCCTCGAAGGCCTGTCTCAGGAGCCTGGACTGGGTTCTGAAGGCCACTGAAGGGGCTCAGCTGGGGAAGGTTTCAGGTGACAAGACCCCTCTGGCTGCCCAGCACCGAGGACGAGGACGGACGGTGGGGACTGGAGGCCCAGAGCAGGGAGGCGGCTGAGACCTCTGCAGTGGGTGGAGGCAGACTGAGGGGGACTGGGCATGGCGAAGGGAGGTGGCGTGGAGGCAGTGTGGAGCCTGGGGTCTTTGGGTGGAGGAGGTGCCTGCCCCGAGTGGGCAGGAGGAGCTGGGTTGGGGAGGGAGGGGCGCGGGGTGTGAGGTACCTGCAGGCCCCCGGGGGGAGGTGGCCGGCAGGTGGCTGATGAGGTCAAGCGTGCAGTCTTGGTGGGAGAGAGTGGGTGGGAGAGAGCCCTAGGGGTGCGACCAGAGCCTTGGGAAGGGAGCAGATTTTTGGGGTAGGGGAACGTTGAGATGAAGGGGGCTCGAGGACAAAGGGTGGCGGGAAGAGGGGCCCTCACTGCTGGGGCACACGCCGGAGGCAGGAGGACAGGGCCGGAGCAGGCTGCCAAGGCCAAGGCTGCAACAGCTTCCCAAGGAGGGGTCGGCTTCCGCCAGGTCACGAAGGGCAGGTGATAGAGACAAAGCTGCCACTGGAGACAGCGTGAACAACGCGCACAAAGCAAAGCCACCTTCGTCAAAGCATCAGAGAGCAGGCGAGGCAGTCAGGGATTGCCAGAGAGAGGAGGACAGGCGGAGGGCACCAGGCTGCCCTGAGGAGGAGCGCTGCGGGCGAACGCCCTGCCCCGCGAGCAAAGCCCTGCACGGGGCACGGCGCCCTTTAGATGAAGGTAGAAAGGGGCCGCAGTGATCCGAGAGGCATGCTTAGGTGGTGACAGCGCAGAGAAGCAAAGCAGGGAAGTGAAGCGGGCAGAGTGGTCACGTCCGCCAGAGCAGGGGTGCGGCCGGGAGGGACACGGGAGGCTTGAGAGTGCTGCTGATGCTCTAGTTCTTGACCTGGATGGTGGCTTTGTGGATGTTGGCTTTATAATAATTGGCTATGTTCCATATTTTTGTTCAATGTAATTTTGTGCACAATTTAAAAGGCTTTTGAAAAAAGAAGAGATCTGCAGAGGGAGCCTCTGGGTGTGGTTGGAGGAGGTGGCCCTGGTGACCTGGGCCAGTGCCCTGAACGCCAGGTGGGGCTGAGGTCTGAGGACAGTGAGGCTGAGAAGGGAAACAGGTAGCTGCGGACACAAGTAGCTGGGGACACAGTGCAGAACAGAGGCAGGGGGTGGGGACGGGGCTTTTCTGGAGAATCAGAAGACAGGAGGGAGGGGTGCATGGGGTCAGGGGCTGGAAAGGCGGGGGGGAGCGGGGAAGGAGGCCTGAGACAGGTGGCTGGCTCTGAGGCAGTGTGGGTGGCAGGGCCGGCTGGGGCTGGAGTGGGTGCAGAAGGTTGGTTTGCTGGACTGGGCACACACCCTCTCCTCCTTCTCCCCTCCCTGGGCAGCACCCAATCGCTGGGTGCCCAGGCCAGGAGGCTCCACCACGGGCAGGCCCAGGCCACCTGCATGTGTTTGCCTTGCAGCCGGCAGAGGGCAGCCGTGTCCCACGGACACTCCGGCTTCAGCCTGCGGAGGATGAGGCCAGCCTGAGCGCCCCACAGCTCCTGTTGTGGGAAGGCATGGACTGGGGTGCCTTGCTCCCCAGCCCCAGGTGCACATGGCCCTCCTCCAGGAAGTCCGCCCTGCCTTCCAAGACCTTAGCCCAGGAACTCCCATCTCAGAGGTTCTGATGATGGGGCCAGAGAGGCGCAGTGACTTGCTCAAGGTCATACAGTGAATTTTGAACCTCAGCCGGGGCCTCTGTCCTGGGCCAACCCCAGGGAAGACAGTAAGCCTAGGTGGGGAGGATAGGGGATTGGCACAAGACCCATCTTGAAGTGACCCCAACTCTTCCCTGCCACCTGCTGCCTTCCTGCTGCCCCGAGACGGAGGAAGCCCGAACTAACCGTGCAGGAGAGGGCAAGGCCCTCCAGCCCCAAGCTGCCGAGGACTCTCAGCTGTGGAGTAGAGACGAACCCACCCTGCTCTGCTTGGCTGAGTTCCTGACCTGCAAAACTATGGGATGTATGAAAACATTATTGTTTTAAACTATGTTTTGGCATAGTTGGTTATGCAACAGTGGGTAACTGGAACATTCTCCCTGACCTCTCGGGCCCCTCTAATGGCTCCCGCTGCTCTGGTGATAAACTTCCAACTTGGAACTTCAAGGCAGTCCATCCTGGCGAAATGAGACCCCTTTCCGAATTCAGCCCTGGTCACTCCCCCCAGGGGCCCGGTTCCTTTCAATCCTCAAAGCTCGCCGACCTGTGCCAAGAAGCCCTCCCTGACCCACACCAGCCCGGCACTGCCCACTGCTCAGGGGCCACCTACATGCTCCCTCCAGCTCCGGGAGACCCCGACAGCAGGGAGGGCCTCCTGCCCTCTGACTTCCTCAGGCGGACCCTTGACCTGCTCCTGCCCCATTTCCCACCACTGGACAGGCAGCACTCCTGGGGGGCCTCTCAGAATGTCAGAGGCCTCGCTTGGCTATCTCGGCTATCCTCACCATTAAAGGGAATTTATTCCTTTAAAATAAAATGGAAACATTCAGCTTGAAAACTGGTGCTGGCCGCCCCCCCCCCCGTTCCAGAGATCTGGGAGAGGGTAGGGGCTGGGCCCAAAGCTCTGCTGAAAGAGACGGGGCTCACTGCGGTTAAGCAGCCCCTTTACTCCTGGAAACACCCAGGCCAATGCCACTGTGTCCCTGGCCCCTCTGTCCTTGGCCACTGCCCAGCCAGCCGAGCTCCCTTCCCACCCGTTGTGGGACCCTATGACAACAGAATCCACTGGCTGCAGGAACAAGCTTCTTTCTTTCCCTCCATTCACTTTGAACCGCATCACCAGCAGAGGGCAGGCAAGGGAGGACCGTGAGCCTCTGGGCAGCGGGGACACTGAGGCAGCAAGGGCGTGGCCGAGTGAGAGCTGCGGTCCAAGTCACAGGGGTGGGGCTGGGGAGGTTTGGGCAGAGAGGTCTCTGCGATGGGCCTTGCCTGGAGGTGGCAGTCTGGAGGAGGCACTGGCGGGCCCCTTCTCCATCTGCTGCCACCCCAGGGGGCCCCAGCGTCCCAAGCCCCATTCCAGACTCTGTCTTGGTATATATCTGCCTTCCGCCTGCTGCCCAGCAAGGGCAGCAGCAGCGTTTCCACCCCTAGGCTCAGCTCTGTTGAGGGTGGGGAGCCCCCTCCCCTGAGAGTAGGAGAGGCCTGCCATGGGACACAGCTCACACCTCCCAGTGTACGTCCAGGGGGAGTGCCGCAGCAGGGGACGGGTGGAGCTGGACCTTTGAGGCACAGGTGAGATTTGGTCGGACTGGGTGGGGCCTGAAGTGTGGAGAGCTAGCAGCCGGAGCAAAGCTGTGGGGGCTGACGCGGGCCTGGACGCTTTGGAGGCAGCAAACAGCTCGGCCTGCTGCATAGGGAGAGCTGGAGCAGGCCTCGCTCCGGCCAGCCGGACTGGCGGTGTCTTGAGTGCCAGGCAAGGAAGCTCTGCTTCTGAACCTAGGGCAGTCAGGAGTCACAGAAGGTTCTGGAACCAGGGCCCTGCTCACCCCAGATCCCTGCTCCTGGTTTGCCTCGAATGTCATCTGGGCCTCCCAATCACAATGAATCTGTGCAAATTGCAGCTTAAAGCAGATTCCCTGCTCTATGGAAGCTGCCCTCCCAGGGAGAGGAGGCAGTTGCTTCTTTGTTCAGCCCAAGGTAATAGCAAAGAAACAAAAGGGGTGCATTTTCCCATTATTCTGTGCTTTTTCCCCTTCCTGCTGCAGCAGAGGTGGTGCCTAGAAAGCTTTTGTGCTTGGCTTGGTGAAGTTCTGAGGGGTGGCAGGACCTTGGCCTGCAGCTGACCCCAGTCTTGTCTAATCGGCCCCTGCAGGGGCCGGGTGCTAATTGGGCCCGGTGTGGGCAATGGCGCTGTGGTGGGGGTGGGGCTTCCTGGAAGGTGCGTCTTCCCATTCCCATCTCCCTCCCAGGCCTTCCTGAACTCTGCTCAACCCAAGGCTCCACTCTGGGCCCTCCTCCTCCAGGAAGACCCCTGGGCCACCCCAAGCCCAGCCAGCAGTCACTTCTCCTCAGGCATGTGGCTCAGAGTCCTGCCTCCGCTGACAGTAGCTTGGGGCCAGCCCTTGCCCCCAGCCCAGGGAAGGATGGGGCTGGGGACTCAGGGGGTGGTGTGGGGACCCCAGCCCTGGTCTCACAGGCCCTGCTCACTCTCCCCCAAAGAGCCATTCCCCACTGGTCACCTCCTGCCAGAATCCCTCTGGTTAGAGCTTCACTGCCTCTGGAAGGCCCCACGTGGCGGCAGGGAGGAGCCCTGGCTGGGGAACGTGGGTTCTGACCTACCCCTGCCCACAGCTGCTGTGTGGCTGGAGCCAGGCCCTCGCCCACTCTGTGCCCTGTCATCTGCACGCCGGGGTAGGGGAGGACCCTGCTGGGTTGCGCTCTGGGATTCTTGCCGCATCGGAAGAGGAAATGCTTTGGCAACTGCGCTGTGCATGAGAAAGTTTATCCCTAACTGAGGCAGCCGAAGCCTCTGGCCTGGGGCTGCTCTGCTTTCTCGTGGCTACCCGCATCTGCCTGCACCACGCCCTGCACCGGCAGCAAGCCTTCCCAGGCTAGCCCAGGACCTGGGGCTGGACCTCCAGGATGCCAGAGCTAGGGCCGGGTTAGCAGGAGAAATGGTCACGGTAAGGGATTTTCCCAGAAGCCCTTCTCGCCTCCCCCTCTGGGGAGGGGGCTCAGGTGGGCCCAGCTGGGGCTTGGGGAGTCCCAGAGAAGGTTCCTGTGACCATGAGCATCTAGTGCCCAATGTCCCGGTCCTCTCTCACCCTACCTCCCACTTGCACAGGCTCTGGGAATACCTCTGTGGGTTGCCCAGCAACACACCCAACACACCTGCCTTCTAGGTGAGCCAACCCATCCTTCCAGAACCAGTGGGTGTGGGGGCAACTTACAGAGCAGCTGTTCACGAGGCCCAAGACAACCTTGGGGGCTGGAGGGGGTGGGGACCCTGGGTCCCCCATCTTTACTGCTAGCAGTCCTCTTTCCCAGGGTGGGTCCCCAGGGACTGTTGCTACAACAAGTGCCTGCCTGGTGACTGAGCCCTGCCCTGAGCTGGAAGCAGGCAGGCCCATAGGGCCACTTCCCCTTTGTTCCAGGGTGGGGGCACCCGGGTGGGGTGGCTGAGATCAGGCTAGGCTCATTCCTTGGCCAGGAACAGCAAGGAGACAGCAGGGCCAGGGAGGGCATGGGGCCCTTCAGGGCGGTGGCCTTCAGACTCCCCCAGCTTCAGGCTCAGCTGCCCCTCGATGACCTTGGCCCCCTCTCCCCTTCTGTGCCCCTGGCTTAGCCTATACCCTGTCTGCCCTGTCTCTGCCCCTCAGCCTCACCCTCTGTCCCTGAGTCTCCCTGTGCCCCCCAGTCTCCTCTCTCTCTGCTCCTCAATCCCCCTGTCCCCTCAGGAGCGCCTCCTCCTGCAGCTGCACAGCTTAGGCCCCGCCTGGCCCTCGGGGCCTTCCTAGCTCTGCTTTCCTGGGGCTCCGGACAAATTCCTTTCCCTTTAGTTCAGCAGAGACATGGGTGGATGTTTTTAAAAGGAACTCACTGGGAAGCAAAGGGAAAACAAACCCAAACAAGCCAGCCCACCACCTAGAAACGGCCTTGGCCGTGAAGGCAGAGGTGGCGGGGGCCTGGCTTGCAGAGACCTCCTCCGAGGGCACGGAAGGTCTGCCGGCCTTCTCCCCAGCCGCGCGGGCTCAGCCCGTCTGTGGCAGCCAGGCTTGGTCCCAGAGCCTTTCGTGATGCGCCCCTCAATCGGGACCTGGCGAGACGCCTGCCCAGCATTGGGACTTCACAGATATTTGTTTGATTATTTAGTGAATGAATGCCTGACTGACAGGGTTCTCTGGGGCCTCAGTGGGGGCACAATAATGACCCCAGAGACATCGCTACCTGTTCACAGTCTCTACCCCTGGCCATGGGTCCTAGCCAGCTCTGCACGGGTGGGCCCTGTCCTCGGTCAGCGTTGCAGGGCCTCCTCCCACCTGCAGGCCTCGTTTTTCACACAATTGACTTTTTCTTAGTGGGGTTTCTTCCTCTGAGCGATAGGGTTGGGCCAGGGAATCCACAAGACCATCCCCATGCTGCTTTGTCGCTCCTATTTTAGCAGGCCCAGTGGAGTGTAGAGAGAGTGGGCTCTGCTACCGATCGGCTGAATGACTTCGGACAGGTCACTTAACTTCTCTGAGCCTCAGTTTCCTCCTCTGTGAAATGGAGCGCCTCCCTGTGCCCATCTCACAGCGCTATTGGGGGATTAAATGAGGCTGTGGTCGTGAAGCTCCGAGCGCAGTGCCTGGCACATAAGAGTGGCTCTGGAAACAGTGCTCCCTCCTCTGTGCGGCCCTCGTGAGGGGCTCTGGGACTCTAATGCTCCCCTAGGGAAATGACAGTGAGGTGCTTGGTGGTGCTGGCCACCCTCCCTGGTTGACGCCAGTTACCCCGAGGGCAGCCTGGATGTGGGCCCTCGACCTTACTGATCCCAGCCTCAGACTCCCTTCCAGGCACGGGCTGCTGCCTCCTGCTGTGCGTGCCGCTCCCATCCCACACCTGGGGCCAGAAGCCTGGGAGGATGGCGGGGCCAACTGATCCCCCCAGCCCAGCTCTCAGCAGCCCCTCCCTGCGAGGGGCCCAGTCCTCCTGCGCCTGCCGTGCTGCCAATCGATTGAATCTGCTCCCATCCGCGGGCATGCCATGAATTTTTCATCAAAAGCCTGTAGACTTTGGGAAACACACAATTAGGAGCCCCATCAATAATGCACCACGTGGAGGCCTCCTCTGAGCTCAGCCAGGCCCCAGGCATGGCCGTCTTCCAGCCTGGCTCTAGGGGGAGGGAGGAGGTGGACCCTCAGGGGTTCATCACTGGAGGGACACCGAACAAGTGTGGACTGCTGAGAGGGTGGGAGAGCCCTTGAGCAGGCCCCAGGGACCCACCCTTTCTCAGGCATTTTGTCTGTAAAATGGGTACTAACAAGCTCCCCAGTTCCTTCCCCACCCTTTAAAGCACAGCAAGACACCCCCAAAATATTGCTATGTAAAGACTAGTGTTCTTTGTGGGGCTGGGGATGTCCTCCTTCAGGAGGTCCCAGGGAGCCTGGCAGGCACTGGGCTGGGGTGGGGGTGGGGGCAGTACAGAGATGCCTGGTGGTGTTGGGGGCTTTGTTCGCATTTGCTTCACCAGCTCTGCAGTCAAGGTCCCCTGTGCTCCTGGCCTCACCCCCACCCCAAGCCTCATAGCGCAGCTCCCTTTCCACCAGCCACTGGCTGCAGCCTCAGAACCTTTGGGGCGCACACAGGTTTGGTCTGCCTGCCTCTGTGCCTTTCCTCACGCAATTCCTCCACCAGCAGGAAGGAGGCGCCCTCATCCCGTCTCTGCAGATCCATCCTGCATCCTACTGCCTCCCAATGAAGGCTTTCCCACTCGCCCTGGCCTCCTTTCTGAATTTCCAGAGCATGAACCAGGTAGCAAGAGCTCACGATGAGCTGATCAATCTAACCTTGTCCTTCCAGTAACCTAATAAAGTAGCTTCTGCCCATTCCCCAGAGGAGAGTGATGCCTGAGGTCGCAGAGCCTGTCTGAGTGGGGGAGCTGGCTGCAGTCTGTGCTCTTAGCCACCACCCAGACCCTGGCGCTGGATCTCTCGTTCTCCACCAGCCTTGGCCTTGGCCCTCAAGTACACCAGGGCAAGGCTCATGCTTCCAGCTTCCTCACTCACAGGGCCAGGGTCTCCCCGTTGCAGGGCCTAAGGCTAGCTGAACCCAGGAGGGGCATGCAGGACATTGGTAACCAAGCTCAGCTGCTGGCAGGAGAGTCTCAAGCCAGCCTTGCCAGAAGGTCCAGATGTCTTCCTGGTCCCTCACAGTGGCTTCCCCTGGGCCCCACACCCATCTCCTGGAGCCCCACTGTCTGCACCGTCCCCCTGACCCTAGGGGCTCATGCATGTCTGGCTCACACCTTCTGCAGCTGTCCTGCATCCTGTCACTTCCTGCAATAGAGCCAATACATTGGACACAGTGGGGAGGACAGGAGATGGGGCTGAGGCAGTGTTTACCATTGCTTTTGGTGTGTTGTCAGATTCTTGTGGGCCCTGCCTGGCTGAGGGCCTCTGCTCCAGCCTCGGAGGGGACTTATGGGCACCTGGGGTTCTGTGTCCCCACACATGGGCCACATGAGGTGAGAGACACCAGCACCTAGAGGTGGGACACGTGCCAAGGGAACATGGCCCTCCATTTCTAAAACCCTCTTTTGGCAGGAATGCACCACTGAGCCTGCACTACTCATGAGGGCCAAGAACTACAGTCCCCCGCCCCACTCACAGCCCCAGCCAGATCCTGACCCCAGGAAAGGCTGCTGTGATGCCAATGGCATGCACACAGGGGCCCAGGGTAGGGCTGGGAGCGGTGAGGCAGGGCAGGAACTTGGTTAAGGCCCCTCCTTGTGTACCGCACAGTGTGCATCTGCCTTTGGTCCTAACTGGATCCACTGCCTGGCCTGAGGCCCCCATGACCCTAACAGTGGGCAGCCAGGGTGACAAGAGGAATGTCTCCTCCCATCTACAAGGGGGGTGTGTGAGCATTGCCTTTCCCCCACCCAGGCCAAGGACACTAGGGTCCCTTCAGTTCAATACCTGCTCTCTGACAACCCGATTGGTCCAGGCCTTGTGCCTGGCACAGTGGACACAGATGAGACCAAAGCTTAGTCTCTGTCCTTGAGGAGCATGCATCCTGGTGGATGTGGCAGCAGGACAAATCATATGGTGAGTGCAGTAGTGGAGTAGCCCTTCAGCCAGCCCTTCCCCACCTTGGGTGCAAGCAGGGGTGCACTGGAAGGCATGTCAGAACTGGAGATGGGTTTTGAAGGATGAGTAGAAGTTTGTTAGGTGATAGACGTGTGAGGAAGCGGTACAGTCCCAGCAGAGGGAAGAGCAGGAGCAAAGGTGGGAAGGTGAGAAGCAGCCTGGTGCACTGGGGTGAGCCTGCCAGACAGGACGTGTGGAGAGGAGGCTGCAGCAGCTGCAGGGCCTGGTCATGGGGGCCTTGGGTGCCAGGTTAAGGCGGGCATAGAGCCTATTAGAGTCAGGTGAAGCAGCTGGGGCCAGAGTCAGATGCTGGCACAGGTGTGCCTGTGAATTCCCAAAGACCCTCCCAGTGTAAGGCCTGGTTGCCTTGTAAACAAACCCAGTGGCTATGCAGGACCCGGAGCCCAGGGAGGGCAAGAAGTTGCCTGGCCTCCCGTGGAACTTTCGTGGCTGGTCTAGCTCAGCATTCGTAGCCCTCCAGGGGCAGAAATCTGTGCTCAGCGCCAGAAGCACAGTCTATCAGACTTGGAAGGGACCGAGAGACCTTCTGGAGGAGAGACTGGCCCAGAGCAGAGTAGGTGGGGCTGTTGGCTGCCAAAAGCCTCGGGATAGGGAGACAGCCAAGGGCAGGTGCCCTTGAGATGCTGCCTTTTCTCAGTTCTCTGGGTGGGCCACCTGCCCTGGCATCCTGGAGCCACCAGGCTGTGACTCACCCCACTCTGGGAGCTATCCAAGTCTAGGCCCCTGTGCCACCCTTGACAGACGCCGCTCAAGGGAAACAGAGACTTGCAAGTGGCTTCTTAGCCCCTTTCCAACCCTGTGACTCAAAGATGTCACTGTTCTTGGAGAGCAACCTGCCAAACCTCAGGCAGTGGGAGCCAGAGCTGGGACCAGAACCGAAGCCCTGCGTCCCAGCACCCAGGGGCAGCCAGTCTTCCAAGAGAGGGTGGTTTGGGGTAGGGAGCTTCCTCTGGAGGGCCGAAGCCCTGACTGGTGGACTCAGGCTCAGAGGGGTTTGCGAGGGGCTCAGGCCACGCTTGGCTCACCAGGGGGAGGGACAAGGGTAGGGGAAGGAAAGGAAGGAGGAGGAAGACTTGGCCTTGTCTTCAGGGGTCCTAGACCTCGGGGGAGATAGCACGCCACCCTGAGAAGACCCAGCCTGAGGGGGAGACATGACCCTGACCAGGGAGCCCCAGTTTGTACGAGGAGGAGGGCTGCCCGTGCCCGCTCTGGAGCACATCTGCGGAGGAGGCAGGACGCACACACTCCCAGTAAGGACACATGAAAAGAACAGATGGTGCCAACAAGTGCAAATTAATTGAGCGAAGCCTGTGTACATAGGCGCCGCGAACAGGCGCTGACAGCTTCGGAGGGGCTGGCGGGGGTGGGGCGGGGAGCTGGAGAAGCCGTAATGAGCGCTTATCGATGTCTCGCGGCCTGCAGCCGCAGCACGGTTATTGACGGGGCCTGTCTATAAATCTCCCGGCCACGTCTCCAGAAACCCTAATTACGGGCCTCATCACCCTCACACCTCTAGGCACAGGAGACCGGCCTGGCAGCCATTGATGCGCGTGCTCAGGCGGGACGCTGGGGACACAGGCAGGACGCTGGGGACGCAGGGGACACAGGCGGGATGCTGGGGACACAGGCGGGACGCTGGCGACACAGGCGGGACGCTGGGGACACAGGCGGGGCCGTGGGGACACAGGCGGGACGCTGGGGACACAGGCAGGACGCTGGGGATGCTGGGGACACAGGCGGGATGCTGGGGACACAGGCGGGACGCTGGGGACACAGGCGGGGCCATGGGGACACAGGCGGGACGCTGGGGACACAGGCGGGGCCGTGGGGACACAGGCGGGGC
>VSMD01105220.1:0-24703 GCA_008750895.1 Mirza zaza
AGCCTGTGCAAGAGTGAGACCCCATGTCTACTATAAATAGAAAGAAATTAGCCAAACAACTAAAAATAGAAAAAATTAGCTGGGCATGGTGGCACATGCCTGTAGTCCCAGCTACCTGGGAGGCTGAGGCAGGAGGATGGCTTGAGCCCAGGACTTTGAGGTTGCTGTGAGCTAGGCTGACGCCACGGCACTCTAGCCTAGGCAACAGAGTGAGACTCTGACTTAAAAAAAAAAAAAAAAAAAAAAAAAAAAAAAATTATAGATAGGTACATCCTAAACCTGGAAAAATACCTAAGATAAAAACATTAAATGGGCCGGGCGCGTTGGCTCACGCCTGTAATCCTAGCACTCTGGGAGGCTGAGGCGGCCGGATTGCTCCAGGTCAGGAGTTCGAAACCAGCCTGAGCAACAGTGAGACCCCCGTCTCTACTAGAAATAGAAATTAATTGGCCAACTAATATATATAGAAAAAATTAGCTGGGCATGGTGGCGCATGCCTGTAGTCCCAGCTACTTGGGAGGCTGAGGCAGCAGGATCGCTTGAACCCAGAAGTTTGAGGTTGATGTGAGCTAGGCTGACGCCACGGCACTCACTCTAGCCTGGGCAACAAAGCGAGACACTGTCTCAAAAAAATAAATAAATAAAAAATAAAAGCATTAAATGAAAAAAAAGCCAATTACAGAAAAATAGACATATTATGATACCATTTCTGTAAAAAGAAATTATTTTATCTTACACACATATACACACATCTGTTAGCATGCACAGTGGAAAAAAATCTGGATAAATATAGACCAAATTCTTAAGGGTTAACACCAAGATGCGCAATTATGCATTCCTTTCTCTATTTAAATACGTCTGAATATTACTGTACTCATATATTACTAGTATAACAAGGGGGAAAAGTCAAGGACTTTCCAAAAGCAAGAGTCTGAATGATGAATGTATGGTGATAGAAAGGAAGGGGAAAACATGAGGTAGCACAAGCCCTAAAATGAGGTCATAGGTCCAGGGCCTCAGGAAAAGGCAATCTTTGTAAATGAGCTGCCAGGGGAAATGGGACCATTAGGAGGCAGCACAGGAGTACCGTGAGGGACAGAGAGAGCTCAACTCAAGTGAGGCAGTGGGAACTGCCAGCAACCAAGACAGCACATTTTCTTGACTCCCCAGAAACACAGAGCAAGGACAGGCTAGGAGCAGTGAAAGCAGCCAGGGAAGAGAATTCACGGATGGCAACTGGTATTGCAGGCAGAGAACAAAGCCAGGGAGGCAAAGGATTCTAAGACCTGGAGAAGGCAGCCCTGAAACTGTGGACCAGGGCCAACCAGCAACCAAGGTAGGAGACAAGTGGGTGAAACACAAGGAGAGAAAGATGGAGAGATGGAGTGTGGGAGACACTGGTACTGGAAGGCACACTGAGAGTAGAGTATACACTCAAGCCAGAATCATACTCAGAGGATTCTTTCCCAAACTTCCATTTTTCTTCTAATTTCTATACAATATCCTTAGCCTAGAAGACCCCCTACTTGTGTTATGGGCCTCAATTGCAAGATCATATCCACCTGATTCTCGGTTTTTCTCTTGACTACTAAGTGATCTGTGAGGAAGGAGGAGTAACAGCAGAGATTCTTCCCTGGGTGTGACATTATCTTTTTTGTGTATATCCTCTATTGGCCAGAAGCCTGGAATAAGGGGTGACTTTCACCCCAAACTGAAGCCCTAACAATATCCTATAAGGACATAAAAAGGGCCCTAAATGTAGAATCAGAAAACATGCATTAAGTCCCAGCTTTTCTTCTTATTGGCTCTATGCACTTGAAAGCAAGCCACTTTACCTCTTTGGGTTTGTTTCCTCATCTGTACAATGGGGATGTCTGCTTCACAGGATTGTTAGGAGGATGAAGTAAATATACATGAAAGTGTCTTATAAGATATAACATCATACACATACAAAGTATACTTTTAGTAAAGCAAACATTTTTGATTTCTACCTAATATAACTATTCACCGATGGTACTATAAAACCATCAAGCAAGTGCTAGCACCTCCAATGTGCCTATGCTGGCTGAAATTTTCCATGTTTTTATTGCTTCCAACCTATACTATAACAACTTCCTTCTAATACTTCAACACTACCCACAAAAATGCCTCAATTTAACAGCTGCTGCCAAATTTAAAGTGCCTTATGCTGGGAGGCAGAGGCAGGAGGATCACTCAAGGTCAGGAGTTCGAAACCAGCCTGACCAAGAGTGAGACCCCCATCTCTATTAAAAATAGAAAGAAATAAGCTGAACAACTAAAAATATATAGAAAAAATTAGCTGGGCATGGTAGCGCATACCTGTAGTCCCAGCTACTTGGGAGGCTAAGGCAGAAGGATTGCTTGAGTCCAGGAGTCTGAGGTTGCTGCGAGCTAGGCTGATGCCACAGCACTCTAGCCCAAGCAACAGAGTGAGACTCTATCTCAAAAATAAATAAATAAAGTCCCTTATGTTTTGCCTCAGTTTTTCCTTTTTATCTCATATCAATTTTTATCTTTAACCTAACTATAGTTACTTTTCATGCTTTCCTTTTCTGTAGTCTACTATGCTTATCACTTGCATGAAAGACTGCATTATGTACACTTTGATAAGCTTCCTAACACCCAGCCTTCAGTAGGATTTCTATGTGGTCAGATCAACCATAAAAACTAAATCAAAGTAATTTAGATAATACACTCTTCTCAAGTTATTTTACCACTAAGAACCAAGAAGGTGACTGAGTAAAGTGGCATAATTCTATAATTTCTAGGTAAGTAAGTCAGAACACATAGCCTCTTGACTAATAATTAATATATCAGAGTTTTTTTTGGTTTTTGTTTTGTTTTGTTTTGTTTTGTTTTAAGACAGGGTCTTGCTCTGTTGCCCAGGCTAGAGTGCCGTGGTATCAGCCTAGCTCACAGCAACCTCAAACTCCTGGCTTCCTTAAGCAATCCTTCTGCCTAAGCCTCCCGAGTAGCTGGGACTACAGGCATGCGCCACCATTCCCGGCTAATTTTTCCTATATATTTTTAGTTGTCCAGCTAATTTCTTTCTATCGTTAATAGAGACGATTCAAATTCCTGAATAAAGTTTGGTCAAATAATCTTATTTCCTGAATATGGCGACACTGAGCTCAGCTAAGTCTTCAAAAGGTTCACAATCCAGTAAAAGTCACAACATCCTAGTGTTCAATCCATTACCCATTCCCAGCAGGTGGCAGCTCACCAGTAGTTATCTGGATACCCTGTGGCCCAAACTGACTAGTCACTTCTTCACCTGAGGATAAAATGCTCAGAGCAGTAAATGGCCAACAGAAGATCTAGAAAATACCAATGAAGAACTGTCATATTCTCTCCCCAAGGAAATGTCTTTAAGACTCTAGGAAAGCAAATAATGCCCCCCAGCCTAAAAATTATGAACATATGGATAAGTAACACATTTCACAGCAAAGTGTTGCCTTTAGCAACCTGGAAATGTAGAGGCAGAGGCACTGCTTCAGCCAGCATCAGATACAGCCATGAAGTCAGAATGCTCCTCACATTACCAGCTCTCCAAGGAATGATTTCCTGTCATATATAAGCAGAGGTCATTCATTTGTTCACTCAACAAACATTTGCCAAACAGCTACTCTATGCCAGAAATGGTTAGGTGCTGGGATATAAAGATAAACAAGACAAGTCCTGCCCTCATGTAGGTCACAAGCTAGGCATAGAAAACACACAAAAATACCTAAACTTAACAGTACAGCATGATTATGAAAGAAGCTTGCACAAACTGCATGCCATACTAAGGACAGGCATTCAGCTAAACCTGGAGGGAATCAAGGAAGGCTTTTATTAAGAGAAGAAAGTGGTATATACTCCCATCAAATTGGTGTTAACTGATCAATACTTAAGTGCACATATAGTAATAACATTCATGGGGTGTCGGGCAGATGGAAAGAGGGAGGAGGGGAGAGTATATACATACCTAATGGGTGCAGTGTGCACCATCTGGGGGATGGACACACTTGAAGCTCTGACTCAGGTGGGCAAAGGCAATATATGTAACCTAAACATTTTTACCCCCGTAATATGCTAAAATAAAAAAAAAAGAGAGCGAGAGAGAGAAGAGAAGAAGGTGATGCCTGAACTCCTGGTTCAAGCCTCATAGAGTCAGCCAAGCACTAGAATGGGGAGCAAAATTAGCAGAACGAATAGCCGGAGCATGCTGGGATCTTCAAGGCATTCAGTATAACTAAGCCGCATGTGCCAAAGGAATTGTAGTAGAGGAGAAACTAGAAAGGAAAATACATGAGATGTTGAAGCAGAAACATGCTAGGGTCTAGACTCTAGATCAGGGGTCCTCAAACTTTTTAAACAGGGAGCCAGTTCACTGTCCCTCAGACTGTTGGAGGGCCGGACTATAGTTTAAAAAAAACTATGAACAAATTCCTATGCACACTGCACATATCTTATTTTGAAGTAAAAAAACAAACAGGCAAAAACACCTGCATGTGGCCCGAGGGACACCTGCTCTAGATGTTCATGTTATTTTGAGGCCAGAGGAATATTATTTATTCTTTTTTTTTTTTTTTTTTTTTGAGACAGAGTCTCACTTTGTTGCTCAGGCTAGAGTGAGTGCCGTGGCGTCAGCCTAGCTCACGGCAACCTCAAACTCCTGGGCTCAAGCGATCCTCCTGCCTCAGCCTCCCGAGTAGCTGGGACTACAGGCATGCGCCACTACGCCACTATGCCCGGCTAATTTTTTGTATATATATTTTTAGTTGGTCAATTAGTTTCTATTTTTTTTAGTAGAGACAGGGTCTCACTCAGGCTGGTTTCGAACTCCTGACCTTGGGCAATCCACCCACCTCGGCCTCCCAGAGTGCTAGGATTACAGGCGTGAGCCACCATGCCCGGTCATATTATTTACTCTTAACTGGAATTAAAGACCACTATGAATGGAGAGGGGATTTGACTAGGGCAAGACTGGAATGAATTTAGGATCCAGTTATTTCAAATTACTTCTGGCCTCTCCTTATTTTTCTCTTGAATATTAACAGCACTTTTTTTTTTTCCTCTCACAGGCAGAAAAAACTGAACAATTCTATAACAAAGCCTGTGAACCTTCTGTTCATTAAAAACATGTCTGAACAGAGTGCTAGATTCTATCAAAGTAGCCCCAATTAGAGAAGGATGACAAATCTCTCCAGCATCTGAAGCCTTCCTGGCAAAAACACCAAAGCCAGGTCTCTGATACTACCAGAAGAAAGCTAAAGAAATATCTTGATCAGGAACCATACAGAGGCTGGATGCGGTGGCTAACACCTGTAATCCTAGCACTCTGGGAGGCTGAGGCGGGAGGATCGCTTGAGGTCAGGAGTTTAAGAACAGCCTGCACAAGAGCAAAGAGCATCTCTACTAAAAATAGAAGACAAATTAGCCGGGCAGCTAAAAATACAAAAAATTAGCCAAGCATGGTGCACACCTATAATCCCAGCTACTTGGGAGGCTGAGGGAGGAGGATGGCTTGAGTCCAGGAGTTTGAGGTTACCGTGAGCTAGACTGATGTCACGTCACTCTACCCAGGGCAACAGAGTGTCTCAAAAAAAAAAAAAAGAAAAAGAAAAAAAAGGAACCATACAGAACACCATGCTGCCTGGCATAGTCCAGTGTTCTGCCAATGGGAATGCCCACTGTTCCCAAACAAGGACATGTCAAAGTTTCCTCCTGGCTTCTCCATACAAACTGCCAAGAATAAAACCTACCAGCGCCAGCAATGACCTTGGACTTTATAGTGCAGACTCCTGCCTACCAGTACTGAATAAAAACTACCTCAATAATTCCTTCACCTGTCCAGAGTGCCACCAGGTGCAGACAAACAGCTGCCTTTCTCACTAGACAAGGACCAAGCCCCTCATCCTGCATAGCACCCAGCAACTTTCCTACTACAAATACTACTAAGACTAGTGGCTGCTATATAATAATACACAATAAATACTACTAACAGGCAGCACTGACCAGCCCCGAAGCAGTAGGCCCTCATCTCCAATCCTTACTACAACCTGCAAAGATTATATCAGCCCCATTTTACAGATAGAAAAACAAAACAAAAATCAAAGCTCAGAGAGGTTAACAGCTTACCTGCTCAAAAAGTGAGCAGGAAACAAAAGTGGAATAACTCCAAAAGTGGGATAACTCCAAAAACTCTTCCCATTGTACTAGGCAGCTTTCAGAATTTTTCCAAAGAAATCAAAAACTCTAAGCCTTATTTCCAAGAGTTTCTGAAGTTGATCCATTTGACAAGAGTTAACCAAAAACGTTTCTTTAAGCAAACACTTGGCCTTCAAAGCAACAAATGAACCCGTTTTTATTTTCTTTGATCAAGTAAATAGCCCAGATGAAAAATGAGAGATATTTCAAGGAATTTATTTATTATCTAAGTGCCCTGATTTTAAATTTCTTCACTTATTTTTGGCTAAGATATATTTACAAAGAGAGAAGTGAGCAAAGGGCAAAATCTTCATTTTACAGAATGAAGATTAACAAAGAAAAAAACATTCAGGTTTACCTTATATTTTATGCAGTAAAAATTAAGAGGCAAGTGACTTCAAATAGACTCAGCCTTACCTCAATCTTAGGCCTCCTGTTCCAAGGGACAGTAATCCAAGCGATCAGCAGACACTCCCAGCCTACATACAGTGAACCAGACATAGGAGGTAAGCAACGCCTTCATGCTCCCAAAACCACAGTAGGAAGAAGAGTGTGATGGCTTCCTGGGGAACCTGAACACATATATAGTACTTGTAAATCACCGCTCATTGAGACACACAACGAACAGAAGTACTTAAATTTAACAGGTGTATTTAAATAAAATAATGCAAAAACCACCCCAGACCAATGTGAATACACAGGTATAGCTAAACTTTTTCCATAGAAATATGTAAAGACAATCGTCACTAGACAAAATTAATACATTATAAAAACTGTATCCAATGGCTTTGCTGATTAAAAGTTTGATATACCTGAATCACTTCTACTTTTTTTTAATTTGTAATTTTTTTTTTCCTTCCACAGGCTCACCTACAGAAACCTTGTTACAACTTTTACTCCTCTAAATAGTCAACTTCTTTCTTCATAGACCTACAGCGACCTCTGAATTAGGAACTACCACTATCAAAACATCAAAAATAGCATTGCCATTGTGGAGGTGCCTAACACAGTGCCTGACATAATGCAAAAGATTCTGGTCTATGAAAGAATGGATGTGAAATGAAAGAGAGAGAGGGAGAGAATATACTATTGAAGGAAAATAATTTTAAAGCTTAAAGGAAAAAAAGAATGCCTAGAATAACTAGAACTATCAGCACAACTACAAATAATCAGAATTACCTCACATGTCACATAAAAATTTATATTAGACTCAAATTAGGCTGTACCTCCTACCATTCTAAACTCAGAAGGTACAATGATTTTGATACTGTTTTTGTTCATGTAGGGCCCCCTTTAATATCTTATCTTCAGACAAAACACCAACTTTTGCCTGAATAATACATACAGAGCTCTGGCCCACAGCTGCAAGCCTCAGAGTGGAGTCTGCACACTGTCTTTCAGTGATACAGATTGTCACAGGGAGACATGGTGTACAGAAATTCACCGAAGATGGATAACACTTCTAGTGAAGACACTGTCCTGTGAGCACAAACAAGGGTGCTGAAACTGAAATGACAATCACTAAGATTTAACAGACTGAACATAATCACTTCATGGCAGTAAGAAAAAATGAAATTTCATGGACTTAGGGATGAAAAGAGCTTTTAACAACATAGACTGCTAGGGTTTTCATATACCTCCCTAGAGCTGCACACATTAGACAATGGCACACAAATTAGTAAAAAAAGCTTTTAATTTAGATTTATAAGAATTGGACTGAAAACCCCTAGAATTTACATATGATAGAGTCTTATGTTTGTCATTACAAACGATAGCCACAGCACTGAAAAGAAAGTATGAGTCACAATTCAAAAAAAAAAAAAAAGGGAAAAAAACGAACAGAGAAAAGCTATGGATCCAAATGCCACAAGGAAATTCCTTACTTAAAATATTGTCAATGACAGCCACCACTCTGACTTGGAGTAAGAAGGAAAGGTCTACAACTGTCCTCTACTCCGGAACAAACTCATCTGGCCCCCTAACACCCCCTCCAGTCTCATCCACCTCAATGTCCAGCCACCAACATAGTCAGCCATATCTGCTAACATGCGACAGAAATCCTAACACATCTGAGTCACCCACTCCCCCGCAGTAAGAGGTCATTCTCCATCAGGAAGCCCACTCTGCAAGATTCCCTTGTTCATCTCCCAGGCTGCCACCACCATGACCCACATAAAGCTGATTCTCCAATCTCAGCAGCTTACAAATCTTCCTCTACACTTCCCAAATCACAACTCCCACCGGCCTCACCCTAAAGCCAAGGCAGCCAGCACACATTCACTACTCACTCCTGTGATAAGTTTCTTACCTGAGAACCACACCTTGCCAGGGTGCATGTGGGCCCGGGAGGATCCAGCTCTTTACTCTCCTGTGCCCAGCTGAGCTCCTGCCTTTCCAGGAACTAATCACCAGTTACTTAGAGAAGCTATACTCTGTCTCTCTTCTCCCCCAATCCGACCCCAGTCTGCCAATTCCCAGACCTTGGGAGAGAAGTGGGGAATACACATCCCAATGCACCTCAGGAACCAGGGACACAGAGGCCCCTAAAATTCCAAACACTTCCCCCTCCCCCCAACGCGCACACACCCCGTCATGGTCTGCCTCCCAGGCACCAGCATCAAGCACTAAGAGAGCACAGCCACTACAGTTAAGTCTCCTCTCAGTGCCCCTATGACTCCCTTCCTTGGCTACAAAATCCCCAAATATCAAGCCACAGAGCCCCCGGGTCGAGACCGAGAACCCCACCAAGCCTCTGACCACTATAGAGTTTCTCAAGTCGGACCCAGTTCCCCCAACACCCGGGTCGCCAGGTCCCTGTCTTGCTGCCCCAGGCCGCTGCATGCCAGGGGCCCGGGCCGCGTCCCCACTCGGTCCCCATTGTTGCGGATCCCGGCGGCCCCGGCGGGGAACCGGGGACCGGCACCAGCTCTCACCTCCCGCGCCGGGTTTCCGGGCCGCACCGGACCGAAGGACCTCAGGTACCGCTGCGCCCGGCTCGTCAGCGTCTGCGGTGGCGGTGGCGGGGGTGGTGGCTGGGGCGGGAAGCCGCCGGCAAGGCCCGGGCGCCGCGGGCTGGCCCTGGCCGAGCGTCGGTCTTCTCCGGCGGCGGCGCTCGCAGCCTCCTCTCACTGTCCGCGCCAGAAAGCGTCCCCCTCCCGGCCCGCACTCTGGGCCTCCCGGTTGGGAACACACGCCGCCGACAGGAAAGTTCCGCTAAGAGCCAACCAGAAGCTGTTCTTCCCCAGCGCCGGGTGTACAGCAATTCCTTCTTGGATAGAGCTGTTTATCTACTACAGAGGACCGTTTCAGGATTGAATGAGGCACGGAAATCCCAGGCCAGAATCTGCCTAGGAATGGTTCCAGGGGTAGGTCCAATGGAATGGCTTTGCACTCCTCAGCCATCAGCGAGACATGCTGACCACTTGTAGTGCCTCAGTTGAGCCTTCGTTCCTCCTCATTTCTCACTTGGGGATAATCCAGGAGGTTGTCAGGATTGAATGAGATGATACAAACACCTGGGGCAGAGATTTGGGGCTCTACGTTGGGGCATGATCATTGTCGATGTTGCCAATTATTATTGCTCCTACTACCATAGCTTGTGTTCAGCCCTCAAGAGCCCCTGAAATTATGTGCACCATGTAACTCTCACCTTTCTCCCCACCCTCTATCCCTGTTTCCTTTTGACTAAAGCTGTCTTCAGAATTTTCTAGAAGAGAAGCAGAGGCAAAAAGGGGCTCTCTTGATCTTTGACACTCAAGCGAAAGTTAAGGATGCAGGTTCTCCTCCCTCAAGTTGGGAATCATTGCCATGTTACTGATGAGAATGTATTAGCTCTCTCCAATACAGCCTCAGGTTCTCTTTCTTCTCCTCCTCCCAAGAAATGAATGTTGACAAATGATTTTTTAAATTACAAAAGTGGGCCTTTTTTTGAAAGTTTTGTTTTCCTCACAAAATCAAGAAAATAAAAATCCCACTTCCCTTTTCTTCTAGGCCTCCACACCTCTAGATACCAGACATGGTTATTTTCAGAGCAAATTAGGTTATAAAAATATAAGTGTGTTTTCCCAAACTATCAATGGGAATTTAGATCTGGAGAAGATGCTCTAAAAAATATAGTTTTCGCATATCTCAAATTTTCCATTCTTACTTACCCTTGGCTTCTGAGACTCAGGAAATTTTACCTTGATAACTTTTTCCCATGTCTGAAGCTATGCTCCAGAAAGGCTCTAATATCAGTCCCTTGCATTTGAATTAAATTTTATCACTGTGCCACACATATACACACACCTGGATTTTCATTTATTTTATCTTCTGAAAGTAATGAAAGGTCTCTTCCTGTCTAAAAACATTTTGGTATCCTTCTGGAAATAGCAGGCTCATGGGTTAGAAAATAGCACACTCTAAGCCTTTGATGGCCCTCTGCTTCCTTAAGTAAGAGGAACTTCATCCTAGGCTTTTGGAGGGCAAAAGATGCCTCAAAAGCTGGTTCACTTCTCTCAAGCAGCCAGAGGTCAGATCAGCATTCTGACCCCTCTCTGCTCCAGACCTTGCATTTTCCCCATTTGGGCTCTTAGATGGGATTCCCTGTGTGACACATAAAGCAGATTTGGCCTCAAGGGTTGAAATAGGTTTGGATGAAAACCCCAAAGATGCCCAAAGAGAGGAGAAAGAGACCAGTGAGGCTAACCAGAAACTTGAGAACGGAATCCTTTTGTTTATCTCTCCCTCACCCCGAAAAAAGATCCAAGGCACAACCATCAAAGAAAATTACACTTACCTTTCACCCCTGTCACTGAAGTTGGAGCAACAAGGGCCAGGGCTGGCTCCCCTGGTGATGGAAGCCCCTTCCATTCCCTCTTCCCAGATGCCACTGGCCTTCTATATCATCACTGCTTCCTTGTCCTCCCAGAGCTTCCCTGACTACTTGGATGATGTTATGCCCTCACAACCACCTTTGGAGTTCATAGTGCCCCAGAATTAACCTATATAAAAATAGATTCTATTAGGGGAGAATTCCTAGAGTGCTTTATACATATACCTGCCTACCAATGGCTACATCTTCAAGTGAGGTTAAAAGAGCTGAGATTCTCCTAGTTGGTAGGATTAGGCAAGACTAAGCAGCAACTTATTAATTAATCAGAAACTAGAACCAGGCCTTCATCACCGTGATCTCACACGTGGAAAAACACCCTCCTCTTTTTCCTGTTGCATCTCCTTTTAGTCCATGAGAGTTAGCTCAGTCCTGCCCCATGCCTCCACCAGCCACTCTTCTGGCATACTCGCACTTCAGAATGCCAAAGCCATGATCACACTGAACCAGGTTCCAAGGTGACAGAGAGTTGTATTGCTTTCTTCAAAAGTCATCCCATCCTTGGGATTTTTTTTTTAACTTTCTATTTATATACCACTTATCAACCAGATTATAATCTCCTGGGAGACTTTCTTTTTTTAATTCACCCCAGTATCTAATGAAAGCCTGGCATAATTGCTGCACCATAAAATTCCCTCTTCAGCAACTGTTTACTGAATACAGACCTTGTGCCAGGCACTATACCAAAGGCTAGGAAATAGTAATAAGACATGTCGGCCGGGCATGGTGGCTCATGCCTATAATCCTAGCACTCTGGGAGGCCAAGGTGGGCGGATCGCTCAAGGTCAGGATTTCGAAACCAGCCTGAGCAAGAGCAAGACCCGTCTAAAAATATATATAGGCCTGGCGTGGTGGCTCACGCCCGTAATCCTAGCACTCTGGGAGGCCAAGGCAGGAGGATTGCTCGAGGTCAGGAGTTCGAAACCAGCCTGAGCAAGAGCAAGACCCATCTCTAGTATAAATAGAAAGAAAATTAATTGGCCAACTAATATATATAAAAAAAAAAAAATAGCCAGGCATAGTGGCGCATGCCTGTAGTCCCAGCTACTTGGGAGGCTGAGGCAGAAGGATCGCTTGAGCCCAGGAGTTTGAGGTTGCTGTGAGCTAGGCTGATGCCATGGCACTCACTCTAGCCTGGGCAACAAAGCAAGACTCTGTCTCAAAAAAAAAAAAAAAAAAAATTAGCCAAGCATGGTGGCGCATGCCTGTAGTCCCAGCTACTCGGGAGGCTGAGGCAGAGGACTGCGTAAGCCCAGGAGTCTGAGGTTGCTGTGAGCTAGGCTGACACCATGGCACTCTAGCCCCGGCAACAGAGTGAGACTCTGTCTCAAAAGAAAAAAAAAAAAAAAAAAGACATGCCAAGCATGACTATAAGCATTTGACAGGTATTAGCTCATTTAATTCTCACACTGATGTGAGGTATATATGCCATCCCACTTCAAAGGTGGAAAAATGAAGCTGGGTGATAAGGAGAGGGATGGGGTTTGAGGGCAGACCATCTAGGTCCAGAGCCCATGCTTATAACCATACACTAAAATGAATGAAGAACTATGCTCAAAGTTGAGCATAGAGGAGTCAGGTCTGTAATGTGTGTCTAATAAAAACCTGTCCCATATAGATATTCATTTAGCAGATGTTTGTTGTTCCCCAGTTGTATTTCAGATGCTGATCTGCCTTGGGGAACACAGCACTGAACAGGAGAGAACAGGCCTCTGCCCTCAAGTATCTTATCTTCTAAACAGGGGAGACAGTACAAAATAATTTCAAATTCTAATAGATGATAAGAAGAACATAAAACAGAGGCCTGTATGGGAGAGAGGCTGTTGGGAGAAGGAAGCACTGGGTAAGACCACCCTGATGAGGTGACATATGAGCCAAAACCTGAATGCCAAGAGTGTTAGAGCGAACCATGTAAAGGCTTAGGGAAGAAGAATTCTAGGCAGAAGGACTGGAGCTTGGGGCAGTGTAGGATATAGTGATAGCTGTCCTGGAAGGCAAAGAAGTGGTTTTTGTTCTGCTCCCCAAATTTAGGGGATCACTGTCATGGCTGGCCTTTGGAAGGGTATGAAAGATGCTGTTGATCAATGTCCTAGGGAAGCAGCACAGATGACTGTGATTGATAAATGACCATGTGCATTCACCAAGTCAATAGTCATATGGCATAGAAACAGTGGCTTAAAAAATCCTGCAGAAAATAATTCCATTTGGTCTCATCGGTTTGCTCTGACAGGCTCTCCCTGACCACCTGCCCAATTTAAGTAGCTGCCCTGTCACTATCATAGCACCCTATTTTTCTATCTGCAGAGTATTTAATGCTATCTGATATTTGTCTTTATCTGTTTGTCATCTCTCTCCCCTCCTGAGATTGTGAGGTCCAAGGAAATAATGACTTTGTCTATCTTAATCACCAGGATCCCCAACATCAGAACACGTACAGAAGAGTTCAATAAATATATTTAATAATTATGAGTATGTATTAGGTCCATCATTGAAACCCAAGGAAAGGGGAGGGGTGAGGGATCCTTGGAGCTTTTGGCATGCCTAGAAGATCCTATTTAGATTATGATACCTGCAGAGTGAGGTCATTTATCCAACGATGGTACATATCACAGGCCATGGAAAATGGACGGGGAGGGAAGAGCTTTCTTGCACAAGGTGGAGGTGTAGTGCAAAGGAAGAAGATTTGCTAAAGAAGGGCATTTGAGGATAAGAAGGCCTTGGATAGAAGACAAGCATGAGAAAAAGCACAGATGTAAGAAAGAAAAGAAAGAGGTAGTCCCAGCTGAACTTGAAGGTTTGGCTGGGAATATTGGGATGTACCATTCCTAGTGACTCCCAGCAGCTCAGTCAGGAGCCATTCTCAGGTCATTCCCTCACAAAGTTTTAGTGGCAGGGTCAGCTTCTATGAGAAAAACACTCAGCATAACAGGAAAGAAGGAAACTTCTTTAATCTAAGAAGCATTTATGTAAAGCCCACGTATAACATTGTACTCAATGGTGAAATGCTGAAAGCTTTCTCCTTAAGACCAGGAATAAAACAAAGATGCTCACTTTTTACTGCTGCTATTTAACCTGTACCACCAAATCCTAGCCAGAGAAATTAGGTGAGAAAAAGATAAAAAGCATCCAGATTGGCCCTTTCATGATAAAAGCACTCAGTAAACTAGGGATCGAAGGAAACTACCTAAACATAATAACGACCATATATGAAAAATCCAAAGCTAATATCATGTTTAATGGTGAAATCTGAAACCTTTTCCTCTAAGATCAAGAACAAGACCAGGATGTCTGCTTTTGCTGCTTCTATTCAACATAATTCTGGAAGTCCTAGCCAGAACAATTAGGCAAGAAAAAGGAAACATAAGGAATCCAAATTGGAAAGGAAGAAGTAAAATTATCCTGTTTTCAGATGATATAATCTTATATGTAGAAAACCTAAAGATTCTACAAAAAATGTTAGAACGAATAAATGAATTCAGCAAAGTTGCAGGATACAAAATCAACACACAAAAACCAGTTGAGGCCGGGCACGGTGGCTCATGCCTGTAATCCTAGCTCTCTGGGAGGCCGAGGTGGGTGGATTGTTTGAGCTCAGAAGTTCGAGACCAGCCTGAGCAAGAGCGAGACCCCATCTCTACTATAAATAGAAAGAAATTAATTGGCCAACTAATATATATAGAAAAAAAAATTAGCTGGGCATAGTGGCACATGCCTGTAGTCCCAGCTACTCGGGAGGCTGAGGCAGCAGGATTGCTTGAGCCCAGGAGTTTGAGGTTGCTGTGAGCTAGGCTGACGCCATGGCACTCACTCTAGCCTGGGCAATAAAGTGAGACTCTGTCTCAAAAAAAAAAAAAAAAAAAACAGTTGAGTTTCTATACATAAAAAGGAACAATTCAAAAAGGAAATTAAGAAGGCAACTCAATTTGCACTAGTATCAAAAATAACAAAATACTTAGGAATAAACTTAACTAAGGAGACAAAAGACTTGTACACTGAAAACTGAAAACATTGTTGGAAGAAATTAAAGACACAAATGAATTGAAAGAAATCCTGTGTTCATGGATTAGAAAACTTAATATTGTTAAGATGTCAAAACTACCCAAGGTGACCTACAGATTCAATGTAATTCCTATCAAATCCCAACCACATTTTTTGCAGAAATAGAAAAATCCATCTGAAAATTCATGTTGAATTTCAAGGGACCCCCAAATAGCCAAAACAATCTTGAAAAGTACAAAGTCGAAGATCTCATACTTCCTGATTTCAAAACTTACTACACAACTACAGTAATCAAAACAGTAGTACGTTCCTGGCACAAGGACCAATATATAGACCAATGGAATAAAATAGAGAGCTTAAAAGTAGCCAGGCGTGGTGGCTCACGCCTGTAATCCTAGCACTTTGTGAGGCTGAGGCGGGTGGATCACTCAAGGTCAGGAGTTTGAAACCAGCCTGAGCAAGACCCCACTCTACCAAAAATGGAAAGAAATTAATTGACCAGCTAAAATATATATATACAAAAAATTAGCTGGGCATAGTGGCACATGCCTGTAGTCCCAGGTACTTGGGGAGGCTGAGGCAGGAGGATCGCTTGAGCCCAGGAGATTGAGGTTGCTGTGAGCTAGGCTGACGCCACGGCACTCACTCTAGCCTGGAGAATAAAGTGAGACTCTATCTCAAAAAAAAAAAAAAACAACTAAATCCTTCTATATATAGTCAAATGATTTTCTTTTTTTTTTTTTCTTTTTGAGACAGAGTCTCACTTTGTTGCCCAGGCTAGAGTGAGTGCGTTGGTGTCAGACTAGCTCACAGCAACCTCAATCTCCTGGGCTCAAGCAATCCTTCTGCCTCAGCCTCCCGAGTACCTGGGACTACAGGCATGTGCCACTATGCCTGTCTAATTTTTTCTATACATTTTTAGCTGCCCAAGTAATTTCTTTCTATTTTTAGTAGAGACAGGGTCTCGCTCTTGCTCAGGCTGGTCTCGAGCTCCTGAGCTCAAATGATCCACCCACCTCGGCCTCCCACAGGGCTAGGATTACAGGCATGAGCCACCAAGCCCTGCCATTTTTTTTTTTTTTTTTTTTAAACACAGGGGCTCACTCTGTTGCCCAGACTGGAGGGAGGTGGCTTCATCATAGTTCACTGCAACCTCCAACTCCTGGGCTCCAGCAATCCTCCTGCCTCAGCCTCCTGAGTAGCTGGGACTACAGGTGCATGCCACCACACCTGGCTAAGTTTTCTATTTTTTGTAGAGATAGGGTTTCACTATATTGCCCAGGCTGGTCTCAAACTCCTGGCCTCAAGCAATCCTCCCATCGCTGCCTCCCAAAGTGATATGAGTAGGATTACAGGTGTGTGAGCCACCGCACTGGCCTATGGTCAAATGATTTTCAACAGGGATGCTAAGACCATTTGATGGGGAAAGGACGGCATTTTCAACCAATGGAAAGTGGTTATACACATGCAAAAGAGTGCAGCTGGACCCTTTCCTTACTCTATATGCAAAAATTAACTCAAAGTACATCAAATTCCTAAATGTGAGGGCTAGAACTATAAAACTCTTAGAAGAAAACATAGAGGAGAAAGCTTCATGAGATTGATTTGGCAGTGATTTCTTGGATATGACAACAAAAACACAAACCACAAAAGAAAAAAATAGAGAAGTTAGACTTCATCAAAATTAAAAACCATGCACATCAAAGGACACTATTGTTTTTTTTAATAAGTAGAGATGGCATCTTGATATGTTGCCTAGGCTGTTCTCAAACTTCTGGCCTCAAGCATCTCAGCCTCCTAAAGTGCTGGGATTACAGACATGAGCCACTGTGCTGGGCCCCAAAGGACACTATTAACAAAGTAAAAAAGCAACCTATGTCTCTTTTCCAGATGGAACCATAAAGAGTGTCAAAGAAAAGAAAAAGGTTCCTGCTGTGTCAGAAACCCTTAAGAAAAAGTGAAGGAATTTCGCAGAGCTGAAGATCAAACATCTGAAAAAGAAGTTTGCCCAAAAGATGCTTTGAAAGGCAAAGAGGAAGCTTATCTATGAGACAGCTAAGCAGTATCACAAGGAATATAGGCAGATGTACAGAACTGAATTTGAATGGCTAGGATGGCAGGAAAAGTTGTCAGCTTCTGTGTATCTGCAGAACCCAAATTGGCATTTGTCATCAGGATCAGAGGTATTAGCGTTGTGAGCCCAAAGGTCCAAAAGGTGTTGCAGCTTATTCATCTTCACCAGATCTTCAATGGAACCTTTGTTAAGCTCAACAAGGCTTCAATTAACATGCTGGGGATTATAGAACCATATATTGCATGGGGATACCCAAACCTGAAGTCAGTAAATGAACTAATTTACAAGTGTGGTTATGGCAAAAATCAATGAGAAGTGAATTGTGTTGACAGATAACCCTTTAATTGCTCCATATCTTGGTAAAAATGGCACCATTTGCATGGAGGATCTGATTCATGAGCTCTATACCATTGGAAAACGCTTCAAAGAAGCAAATAACTTCCTGTGGCCCTTCAAATTATCATCTCCACTGGGCGAAATGATGAAAAAGACAACCCATTTTGTAGAAGGTGGAGATGCTGGCAACAGGGAGGACCAGATCAACAGGCTTCTTAGAAGAATTAACTAAGGTATCTACCATGACTATTTTTATAATCTGGTCTAATAAACAGCTAATAAACAGTGACTGCTTTCAAAAAAAAAAGCAACCTATGGAGTGGAAGAAAATATTTTCAAATTACATAAAATGGCCAATAAACACATGAAAAGATGTCCAACATCACTGATCATTAAATGCAAATAAAAACTACAGTGACGGACCACTTCACATCCATTAGGATGACTATCATAAAGTAATTTTTAAAAAACAGAAAATAATTATTAGTGAAAATGTGGAGAAATTGGAATCCTTGTGTACTGCTGATAGGGATGTAAAATAGTGCTCAAGTATGGAAAACAGTATGGCAGTTCTTCAAAAAATTAAATATAGCATTACCATAATTCCACTTCTGGATATATATCCAGAAGGTTGAATTACATATCTCATAGCCAATAACTGGTGGAGCCAGAATTTGAACCCAGATCTGAGAATTAAAATATACTATATGTTATACAATGAGAAAGTAGATGTATTTACTTACTTCAGGGGTAAATGACTGTTATGCTGGTGCTTTTCTGAGAGCAGGTTTTACTAAGGGAGGAGGGATGATGCCTTCTACATAGTAGATACACAATTCCTATTTTTCTGAGGAGGTGAGCAGGAATGGTTCCCACTTACAGGGCTCAGAGGCCTGGAGAGAACTTAGAATGTTTAGGAGGAGCCATAAGTCCCTCCAAACAATGAAAGATTCTTTCTCAGGGATGGTAGGGAGGGGCCAGCTCCTGTAATGTAACACGATGTGTGACCTTGAGCAAATCACATAACCTCCTTGAGTTGGGTTCTTCGTCTGTAAAATGGGAATGACATGCTTGCAGTGGTGACAAAGAATGGGAAAATGGCTATAAACATTTCTAAAAGTGCTAAATAGCTAGCTCTCTTTGCCCTTCCTTTGGCTCTCCCTTTGCTCCAACAATGGGCCCATTTGTCATCTGTGGCCTATGTACCATGCTCTATAAACCTATATCTTACTCTTGCCCTATCATCCTATCTTTCTCTTCTCAATAAACCTTATTTTCATGCTTGCCTAAAAATGAAATAATATAAAATATAAAAGTGCTAAATATATGTATAGGTTTATATTTCGTTCAGAGAAAATTTAGCCAAACTCTTTGCTGTTTTAAGTCAATTTCACCATCTCCTTCTAGAGAGAACAAGGTCTTACTCACCTCTACATAGGGTTGGCTGGGATTTCCCACACTCAGTTGCACTTTTGCAATTACCTTGGTTATAGCATCACATTTTTACTGGAATTATGTCTGGCTGCTCCAGATGGAACAAGTGAGGTCTATCTCAGTATCCGCAAAGTCTGGACCAGAATTCAGTATTGAGTTCTATGAGCATATATTGAAGAGGATATTAGGATTGCTACTGCCCATCCATTTGCCATAAGGGTGTTCAGTTTCATTCAACAGATTCTGGGGATTTGTTATACAAAGACAAAAACCCAACAGTCCCCGAGGCTCCTGGGGGAGGAAGGCACACAAACATAAGTATAATACAGCCTTAACTCCTATGAGAACAGAATTATCAGCAGGGGTTCAGAGGAAATATTTGGCTCAGACACTCTTAGGATTCTAATCCCCACTTTGATCACTCCTCACCCATTTCCAGGCCTTATTTTACTCCCATAGCAGTCACACAATGTCTTAATCATTGGATGCTCAGTAATGTGTGATTGGACCAATTCAAGCCAGAGGCTCATTTTTCCTTCTTTCTAACCTCTACTCCTAGCAAGTAAATCTACTCCCCTATAATGCCCCAGCCCAAACGTCACTTCTTCCCAGTGATGCCTCCATGAACCTGAAGGCCAGTCCTTTTTCTGGGCTTTCTTGGTACTTTATCCCATGAATACTTATTGGGCAAATTCTGTTTTGGTCCTAGAGACAGAGTTACACAACTTGGCCTCTCTCTGAAGAGCTTATGTCCATTAGAGGAGGCAGAAGAGCAGCAGGTAATAGACTCGTAGTAGTTATACCACTACAAGAGGGGCGCACAGGGTAAATACTTCCTGAAGGATCTGCAGGTAACACCATTGGGGTCTTTTAAGCCTATTCTGCCCCTTATAAAACTGCCCACCTACTCAGGAATGAGGCCTGCAACCATGTTTGTGTTATGTATCTTAGTCCTCTGCCAGTAGCTAATTGGCCCACGGAGACTACCTTATTACAGGTGGTCAATTGGATTCCTATCCCAGGAATTTGGAGTCAAGTCTGAAAGATGCAGAGAGCTATGAAACAACCAGACTGAGGGCACTGGCGTGAGAGTCCCAGCGAAGAGAGGGAGGAAAAGACTAGGGTTCCTCTCTGTAGAGTCTAAAAAATACCCCTATCTCTCTTTATAAATCAGTTCCTTGTTTTGCTTAAAGGAGCTTGGAGAATTTTGGATGTCATCACAATGGCCCTGACTGAGGAAGGAGTGGCCAGGCAGGCTCCCAACCTACACTAGGGTAAAAGGATAGAAGGGAGTAGGCAGGCCAGGCCAGGGGCAGAAGTTGGGTTTGGGTGAAAGATGGAGAAAGATGGAGAAGAGGATTCTGAGTAGGGAGAACAACATGCATGAGTAAAATGCAAAGAAATGAGGCTGGAGATATGTTCAGGGCCAGGGTCACACAGGAACTTGTAAGCCTACTCAGGAATGAAGTGGGTCAATTGGATTCCTATCCCAGGAATTTGGAGTCAAGTCTGAAAGATGCAGAGAAATTTCACTTACGTTGAAAGTGTAAGACAGCTTGAATTTAAATGGACCATAAAGGCACCCAGAGTAGATGCCTGGGGGTGGGGAAACTACACAGTGGTCCAGCTAGGAAATGGTGGTGGCCTAAAGTGAAAGTGGTAGGAGGCACAAACAGACAAATGGAGTCAGAGCCGTTTAGTAAGTGGCATTGTCAGGTCTTTGTAACTGAAAGTGGGGGATAAGGGAAGGGAGGGGTCAAAAGTAATACCTGTCTGCTGGGTGCAGTGGCTCACACCTGTAATCCTAGCACTCTGGGAGGCCTAGGCAGGCGGATTGCTCAAGGTCAGGAGTTCGAAACCAGCCTGAGCAAAAATATTTTCTATTTCTAAAAATAGAAAGAAATGAATTGAGCAACTAAAAATATATAGGAAAAATTAGCCAGGCATGATGGTGTATGCTTGTAGTCCCAGCTATTTGAGAGACTGAGGCAGGAGGATTGCTTGAGCCCAGGAGTTGGAGGTTGCTGTGAGCTAGGCTGACACCACGGCACTCTAGCCAGGGCAACAGAATGAGACTCTGTCTCAATAAAAAAAAAAGAAAAGAATAATAGCTGTCTACCTAGTGGTGCCTTTTCCTGAGAGGAGCACTCACCTGAGAAGCAGAGAAGTGAAGCTACAGAGGGTCTAACTGTTAAAGCCTCATTCCTCAAAGTGTGGCCCTGAAGGAGCTTGTTAGAAATGCAGATGGCTCATCCAACTTACCGTATTGATTCAGCGTACCACAGGGTGTCAGTGTCTGCTCTTTCCTTTCCCTTGCTTCACTCTCTACCCAGTTTAACCTTTCAGGGGTCCTTGGAAATTTTAAGTCCTTCATCACCAAAATATGTAAACTGAGATCCTTGAGTTTCAGGGGCCCATGAACGCCCCGAAAATGTGTATGGGTAAGTAGTTTTATACGGAGAGGAAACATGAGAAGGCAAGGACCTATAGGAGTTAAGAACCACTGGGATCCAGAAAAATGTTTTCACAGTTTGATATGAGGCTTACAAACACAATATTGGGGCACTCAATACTGTTTAAGAGCAAGGTAAATATTTTTTTCCTATAAAAATCATTTGTCGGCCGGGCGCGGAGGCTCATGCCTGTAATCCTAGCTCTCTGGGAGGCCGAGGTGGGCGGATCGTTTGAGCTTAGGAGTTCGAGACCAGCCTGACCAAGAGCGAGACCCCATCTCTACTATAAATAGAAAGAAATTAATTGGCCAACTAATATATATAGAAAAAAAAAATTAGCCGGGCATGGTGGCGCTTGCCTGTAGTCCCAGCTACTTGGGAGGCTGAGGCAGCAGGATTGCTTGAGCCCAGGAGTTTGAGGTTGCTGTGAGCTAGGCTGACGCCATGGCACTCACTCTAGCCTGGGCAATAAAGTGAGACTCTGTCTCAAAAAAAAAAAAAAAATCATTTGTCACCTATGTATGTGTATCTGGAGTTTAAAAAACATGGATTTAGGCCTTAAGAGAGCTAATATGTAAACTGGATGTTCTGGATGCTCTGAGTCTCTTAAGCAGCCTTCATCACATTGTATGACTATTTGTGTGGCTGTCTTCTGTAGAAGCCTGTGAACATGGGGTAGGTCCCTGTTTCCTGCCCAGCCCATGATACTTTATGAATGAGTGAAAAAAGGAATGAACAAATGAGTGACCAGGAGGAAAGATGTACCTGTAGTTCTAAGAAAGTTGAAGGAAATCACACTTGGCTTCTTCCAATGGTTTCCTCCAGCCATTTCTCTCTCCTCCTTTGCAGCTTGAATCTCATACTCACCACCTTCAGGAAGCCTTCCCAAATTATGTCCAGCTGCCACATAGAAGGTCTAGACCTCCAGGCTAGCTCCTCCTCCTCATCTCCCTCTTGCTTCGGGAAACAGGGAGGCAAGGGATTCATAGAGGGTGAAATGAGCTGCCTGCAAAGGGTGTGAGAGGCTGGAGGAGGGAGGATGGGTAAAGGCCTTAGCCTGACTGTGTAGCACAAGCTTTATCAACAATGGAAAGAGAACCAAGCAAGAAAAGCTGAAAAACCAAACAATGAATGTGACTGGATGGAGGATCAGGGGTGAAAAAGAAACTTGTTGTAGTTTGTGGGGGAATCAGGCCCCCTTCTCCAGCACCCCCAACCCTAGTCCCCTAAGGAGGGGGCTGGGATGCTTCCTAATCGCTCCCTAGGGCAAGTGTCCCAACAGATCTGGTGAAGGCCACCAGGCTACTCCAGGCCCTCTGGGAAGAAGAGGCTATCCTCCAAGGTGGCATCTTCAGTAGGCTGCTGAGGGGGTGGGGTGGTGGAGTGCTGCAGGCCAAGCAGTTCCGGGGTGCTGATGGAACATCACCCCCTGTGCCTCCTTTCTGATGGAGGAGAGCAGGGGCTCCATCTGGATAGCAGCTCAGGAGTCTTGGATGTGATTTTTGACTTCTCTGAGCCTTGGCTCACTCATGTGTTAAAAGAGAGCATGGGCCAGGTGTGGTGGCTCACGCCTGTGATCCTAGCACTCTGAGAGGCCGAGGTAGGCGGATTGCTCGAGGTCAGGAGTTCAAAACCAGCCTGAGCAAGAGCAAGACCCCATCTCTACTATAAATAGAAAGAAATTAATTGGCCAACTAATATATAGAGAAAAAATTAGCCAGGCATGGTGGCGCATGTCCGTAGTCCCAGCTACTCGGGAGGCTGAGGCAGAAGGATTACTTGAGCCCAGGAGTTTGAGGTTGCTGTGAGCTAGGCTGACGCCACGGCACTCACTCTAGCCTGAGCAACAAAGCGGAGACTCTGTCTCAAAAAAAAAAAAAAAAGAAGAGAGAGCATGATGCCTCCCTCATAGGACTGTTGAGAGAATACCCTGAAGGCTGAACATGGGACCTGCCACAAAGCAGATGCTCACTGCCTCTCAGGAGTCTGGGCTGAGTGCAGGATTCTGGTTCCAACAGGGATTTAGTAACTGTCACCAGAAGTGTGGCTTGCAGCATCACCAGTTAAGCCAAGTGGCCAAGCTACTGACAAAGCTCTGATGCTTGAGCATACTGAGATAAAGGATGGGCGGAACCTGCTCCCACCATCTCACACCCATGAGTGGCAGCTGAGAGGGAACCATAGGATAGAGATGGCCAAAAGAAAAAAAAGAAAAGAAAAAAAACCCCAACTCATAATGAGCACGCCATTGGGCCAGGTTAAGCCCTTTATATCCCTTAGCTCATGTAATCCTTGCAAACCCCATGGAGTGGGTAATATTCTCTGCATATATTAAGTTTTGAAATATAAACCTAATAATTATACAGTTGATCCTTGAACAACATGGGTTCAAACTGCACAGATCCAGTTATGCATAAATTATTTTCAATAACTATACTGGAAAGTTTTTTGGAGATTTGCAACCATTTGAAAAAAATTCACAGAAGAACCTCATAACTTAGAAATATCAAAAAAATTAAGAAAAAAGTATGTCATGAATGCATAAAACATATGTAGATGCTAGTCTATTTTACCATTTACTACCATAAAATGTATGCAAATCTATTATAGTTAAAATTTATCAAAACTTACACACAAACACTTAAAGACAATATAAGTTGCCATTTTCAGTCGAAGAGAAGTATAAACAGGCTTGCACAGTGGCTCACACCTGTAGAGCACTCTGGGAGGCCAAGGTGGGAGGATCATTTGAGCACAGGAGTTCGAGAGCAGCCTGAGCAAAAGCGAGACCCCATCTCTACCAAAAATAGAAAAATTAGCCGGGCATGGTGGCACATGCCTGTAGTCCCAGCTACTCAGGAGGCTGAGGCAGAACGATTGGTTGAGCCCAGGAGTTTGAGGATGCTGTGAGCTAGGCTGACGCCACAGCACTCTAGCCCAGGCTACAGAGTAAGACTCTGTCTCAAAAAAAGAGAGAGAGAGAGAGAGAGAGAGAAGTATAAACAAAGATGCAATATTAAATCATAACCGCATAAAATTAACTATGGTACATACTGAGCTACTGTTGCTATTGCAGTGAGCTCAAGTGTTGTGTCAGTTTAAAACCCCGTGTGAGGCTAATCATCTCTGAGTGAACAACAGTTCATCTGTCCAGCAAATTTCATATCACAGTGAAAAGTGAGCTCCATGTTTAACTGCAAGGGTTTAACTGTGAAAACAAAACAAAACAAAACAACAACAACAAAAAAAGTGAGCTCCAGCAGTTCTTGAATATTTTTCATGTTTAGCGCAATACTGTAAACCTTGAATAACACCATGGGACCC
>VSMD01105226.1:0-27787 GCA_008750895.1 Mirza zaza
GGGGGGAGTAACAAATGGAATGGAGAGGAAAGGGAGAGACAAGTGGAGAGAAAGAGGCAGACACAAGAGCGGCTTCCCCTACTGCGGCGTTGGCATTAGACAGACGTGGGTCCATATGTCGGCTCTGCCAGCTACTGACTCCGTGACCTTGGATAGGCATTCGCCACCTCCAGTTTTATCTTTGAAAAATCGGGATGATGACAATCAGCTCGTGGTGGGGATAAAATGGGACTTTCCTTTTCCCAAACTCCTCATTTCTGTCACACGCCTCCTGTGTCTTCCGTGCACTGGGGGGAAAGGAATTGCTAAAGGCAGCAGCTAGGGAATTAGAGTCAGAACTCTTCATAAGAGGAAATCAGTTTGCCACTTTCTCTGTTCAGTAAGAAGCAATCTTTGTGGAAACCGTGCTCCGCGAGCTCACACGAAAGCATTTCCTCCCCGAGCCATGCCCGATTAATTTCAGCCAACAGTAGCCAAGTGACTAACTCTTCCTCCGGCGGCAGAGAGCCAGACCTGGCGTTTGACTTCTCCCCGCCTCCAAGCGCAGAGATGATTCTTGCCGGATGCTGGTTCTGGGAGGAAATGGGAGAGAAATTTGGCTTTGGCTGTAGCCATTCAACCAGTAAAGGAGGCAGGGAAAAAGCCAAGCAAGAAAGAGAGACTACAAAGCCCTCTTCCTGGATTCTGGCAGATGCCAAAGGAAGAATCAGTGAGTGAGTAATCCTGCAGCCTGGAGCCCAAAGGCTGCAGCCAGAGGTCTGTGCCAAGAAGGCGGCGGGCACTAGTGAGGTGGGCGGCTCCTGGGCCAGCCTCAGCCGGATGGGGGACAGCTCAGTGCGAGTCAGGGGGCAGGTCTCTGCTCCAAAGGCCTCCGACAGGCCACGTCCATTCAGATGGGCCTCCCACGACGACGGGAGCTTGTCCCTGCAGAGACCCGGGTGGCCTTTACTGGGGTAGTGTGTCATCAGTGCGCATTGCACAGAGATGATAGAAAAGTTCTGTGGTCCAAGCACAAGGATGCTCAAAAACAGAACACAGTCAAGGATGCAGGTACTTACTTGGTCTGTGCCCAGAGTTGTGGGCTGCCTAACGCTCACATGAAAATGACAACAGCTATCATTTATTGAGAGTTCACCGGTCCCATCACTGTGCTCAGTATGAGTATAAGCCAGCTCCAAAGCCCTCATGTGCGACTACTAAGCGTTATGGTCTCTAAAGAGTACAGTAAAGCCAAGAGAGTACCAGGTAAACAATTTTCCCTCTCATTACCTCAGTTTCCCCATTGCAAACCACCTACATTATGGGTTATTTTGAGAACTGCAGCTCAGTGACTTAAACCCAGACTTTTGAGTCAGAAAGATTCGGGTTTGAATCCCAGCTCTGCTGCTAATTTGCTGTGTGATCCGGAGCTAGTTTCTTAGCCTCTCTGAATTTCAGTTTGCTTATCTATGATGTGGATCATAAGAGAACCAACCTTAAACCATTAAAACAGAGATTAAATGAGATAATATATGAAACTGCTTCCTCATTTGTAAACCAGAGAAAATAAAATACATCTTTCTCATTGTTTTGAAGAGTAAATAACATTAAAAATGACCTAATTAAGTATTGCACAATCAGGAGGTTCTCAATGAATCATGGTTGTTAGTAGTATTAGTAGTTTCCTTAAATAAGTCATTATATGGAAAGTTATTGGTAAATTTTAAGATGCTGTTTTTGATTTTAAAATATAGTTCATTATACTTAAACAGGGCTCTAAATGTGGTAATTGGTATTTTTATTATAACTACCATTTTCCTCATATACCAGAATCTCAGGATGGGGAAAGGGAGCAAAAAACTCCCTTGATCCCTATGAGTTATTTTTCATGAGAAGGTTATTACATTGGAGTTTTCAACCTTAGACCCATGGGCCCAAAGGGCCTGGGAAGGAGGTAGAGGCAGTGAGAGAGGGGTGCCTAGAGGTATTTGCAACATTCCCAAAGGCATGTGAAAGCATATACTTGCCAATAATGCAACCGCTGCAAACTTCCTGGAAGACCGAGTTTCTTTGCTTTAGGCTGAGATTGTAGAGGCAGTGGCTTGGTTTGGCACCACTAGTTGACTGCTGTTCACCAAAATCTCCACCTGACTGAGGTGTGGGTGGTGGACCAGCTCCATCGGTGCCATGAAGCTCTGGAACCAGAATCCCTGGTTCCCCACTGAGCAGCTGTGTAAACTTAAGCAAGATTTGTAACCTCTCTGTGCCTCAGTCTCTTCATATGACAATACTGAATAGCAGTATTACACACACAACCCGTCCCCCAGAGCTATTACAAGAAATCATATATAAAAAGCATGAGGACAGTACCTGGGCCATAGTAATCGCTCCATTCCGTGAGCTCAGCTGCCATTGTCATTGATATTGGATTTCAGGAAACACCTTCCAGACTCAAAACAGGGCTAGTCAATGGGGACAATTAGAAACATGTTCAGAGTGAGTTTCCGAGATAAGGAAGGAAGAGAACTCACACTTATTGATGTATACGAGGCACTGGACTACATGGTACTGACGTCATCCTACTGGATTGGGTCCACCATGCTGTGAGGTAAGTATCCTAAAAAGATGGCTAGGAGGGGTCCCCAAGTCACAGAACTAGCAAGTGGAAGAACCAAGACTCTAGTGCAGTCCTTCTGACCCCCACAACACAAATTTCTTGAAATGTACCATGGGGATACCAGGAGAAAATTAAGGAGGGTACTTCTTAGACAACGGCTGAAAGTTCTTAGCCTAGGGTTGCCAGTGCTTGATGAAATGAAGCATTCTTCTCCTCTCCTGATGTTGGCAACACTGAGAATGGCTTCTGAGCCCTCTTGGGAGAGAGAGAGAGAGGAGGCACTAAATTCTCCCTCCTCTGGTGGACTCCAACTTTTCCTGTGATCCATGGAATCCACACCCATATTTACAGTAGCAACAGATTCAAACAGCTCTGAGAGGCCTTGGGTAAAAGTCACACTCCTCATCTTGGAAGTTGCAGAGGAATAATTTCTGTTTCCCAATCTACTTTAACTGGACACTTAATTAAGGCATTCAACCTAAGGTTTGAGAAGGTAGCAAGGAATGACACTCATTCGCTTACTTGCTCATTCACTTCTCAACACACTGAGCCCTTCTCTGTCCCAGGTTCTACAGTGGGTGGTGTTAGGAACACAGAATCACTGGCATAGAGAGCACTCCCTCTATCAGGGGCTCACCAAAGACACAGAAGGTGGCACTGCCACTTTCCTGGAGGTAACCACAGGTCATTGAGCTCAGAGGTGTCTGATCCACCCCAGGACAGTGGTGAGGCGGCCCCTGAGAGGAGGCGGTGTCTTACAAGACCACAGGGCTTGCTGAGCAGAGAAGAAAAGGAGGAACTGCATCCTCGTTAGAGGGGACAGCATGTGGAAGGGTATGGTGGCATGAGGGATCTAAATGAAGTTTTGTCTGGCTGGAGCACACAGTGAGATTTGCAGAGGGCTGAGCAATGAGGCAGTAGTCAGATGAAGAAAGACCTCAGAAATGCCCTGCTCATAAGCTGGGATTTTATATTTGGAGCTGTTGAGAACAATGATGTGGTTTGGGTGTGTGGCCCCTCCAAATCTCACGTTGAACTCTGATCCCCAGTGTCGAGTGTGGGGGCTGGTGCAGGGTGTTTTGATCATGGGGGTGCATCCCTCATGCATGGCTTGGTGCCCTCCCAAGTGGGCTTCTTGCTTTATTAGTTTACAGAGCGCCGGTTGTTTAAAAGAGCCTGGCCAGCACCTCCTTCCTCTCTTGCTCCCTGCCTTGCCACGTGACATGTCTGCTGCCCCTTCACCTTCCACCTTGATTGGAAGCTCCCTGATGCCCTCCCCAGATGCAGATGCTGGCACCATGCTTCCACAGTCTGCAGAATCATGAGCCAAATAATCCTCTTTTCTTTATAAATTACCCAGCCTCAGGTATTTTCTTTATAGCAATGCAAATGGACTCATACAAACGTTAAGCAGGGGAATGGCATGATCATATTCTGCAAGTTTCATTCATGCCATTTCCTGGTTTGATCCCCAGTATGTTTTATCAATAATATTCATGAAGGTCCCCGCCACCCGAGAGCTTTCATCTATCCCAAGAAATCTGATGACAATAATTATTAAAATACAGTAATAAAAACCTCATGTTACAGTTATATTGGAATTTCCTCTTTACTTAACTGTGAAGTCCTTGAAGACAGACAGGATTTTGTTTACCAATGCTTTCTCAGCACCAACCAAGCAAATGCCAAATGCACAGCAACTTTTCCTGGATAAACATGTGGTGAGTAAATGAATGAATGAATGAATGAAAGTTTGCTTCCACTGTTCGATTTGCCAAGCACTTTCATACTCATTTAAATCTCTCGAAACTCCCTGCCCCTGCCCCATTTTACAGGTAGAAAAACTTAAGTCAGAGAAGAAACAGACTTCCCGTGGTGGTGCAGGGACAATGTAAGACAACGTGTGTGGCAAGTGCCATGACAGGCCCCATTAATTACTTTAGAATTCAGAGGAGGAGAAAGCGCTGGCTGCTTGCTGGAATGGCCAGGGGAGGCAGCTTGAACTTAGCCTTGAAGACCTGGTGCACTCTTGGCCCCCGGCCCTACTCAACATCCCTCGAGTCTGCCCTCTGTGTCAGCGGGTTCCCCATCCACAGATTCCACAACCACAGGTCAAAACTATTCAGAAAACAATAATAAATAACAGTACTTTTTAATTTCTATTAAAAACAATAAAAATAACAATACAACAATAAAAAATAACATAAAAATTTTAAATACAGTATAACTACATAGTATTTACATTGCATTAGGTATTATAAGTAATCTAGAGATGATTTAAGGTGTACAGAAGGATATGTGTAGGATATATGCAAATACCACACCATTTTATATCAGGAATTTGAGCATCCTCAGATTTTGGTATCCTCGGGGGGTCTTGGAACTAATCCCCCACGGATACCGGATACTGAGAGATGACTGCAATTAGTATCGTTTATTGAGCACTTACTAAGTCAGACACTGTGCGTGCTTCATATGTGTTATCTCATAGTCTTCACACGAAAGTTAGAGTAGTCAATACTGTTACCAGGTCTATTTAATGCATGAAGAAACAGATTTGGGATATTACAGAATTCGACCAGTTTTGCACAACTAGCAAGCAAGGAGCTGAGACTGAAACTCGGGTCTGTTCAACCCCAAAATATTTTTCTCACAGCAGCAGGGCCATGACTGAGAATCTGTATTTCAAAGGGTCATCTGTGAGCACAGAAATATGGAAAAAATGAGTATGGATACCCTTTCTACCACCATTCCACTCCTGCTCTGTGGGGTTGGCATAAACTGCCCAAAGAGCTGGCAGAGGGGGACAGTCCGCATTGGCTGCAGACGCATTAAATGATGGATAGAGCACTGGACTGGAAGTCTGGGTATCTTGGCAATAAAGTCAAAGTGGAACTTGGTAAGCCAATTAACCTCTCTGGGCTTCAGTATTCTTCTTGTTATATGGAAAAGCGACCAGAATTAATCAATTCTAAAATAATTTTAAACCTGAGTCTCCATGACTCACATTTTGGTTGTTGTTGTTTTACTCTAATTGAGGCTTTTCCAGAAGATCTTGCTTATATATGATTTTGCAAGACTTGCCAAGCTCACATTTTAGCACTCTCATAGGTGAATCTTAAGTGGTTTCTAATTGATGACCAATGCTGTATTAAAAATCAAAGAGGAGATAAATTTGTTTCCTAACCTGCCACAAAATAAAAATAATAATGATCAAAATCCTGCTCCTTTGTTAAGGAGGGTTAGAAACCTGACTTGAGAATAATCTTTCTACCCAGCCGCCTGGATGTCCATGGGCTGCAGGGACATGAGGATGTTTCTCCTATGGAGGGATCAGCCCCATGGCATAGCAATTAAAGGGGACCCTCCCTGGGCCTCAGCTTTGTCCTCTGTAAAATGGGGATTTTCGCAATGCTTGCTCTGCCTACTTCACAACACTGTTTTGTGGATAAAAACAGATAAGGGATGAAGAAGGCACTGGACAAATACAAAAGGGATGAAGATGGTTATGATAATTGTAATAGGCAGGGGCCAATAGGATACATATACAGGGATAGAGGGAGAGACAGATTTATTATAGGGAATGGGCTCATACAATTGTGGAGGTGCCAAGTCCCAAGATCTGCAAGATGAGTGAGCAAGCCAAAGACCAGGGAGAGCCAATGGTTTAGTTCCAGTTTAAGTCCAAATGCCCGACAACCAGGAGAGCTGATGGTTCAGTTCTAAGTCAAAGGTGGGCAGGCTTGAGACCCAGGAAGAGCCATTGCTCTATTTTGGATCCAAAGGCAGGAAAAAAGCTGATGTCTCAGTTCAAAGACCAGCAGGTAAAAATAATTCTCTCTTCCTGAGGGGAGAGTCAGCCCTTTTCTATTCAGGCCTTCAACCAATTGGATGAGGCTCACTCACATTAGAGAAGGCAACCTGCTTTACTCAGTCTACCAGTTTCAATGTTAATGTCACCCAAAAACTCCCTCATAGAAACAATCAGAATAATGTTTGACTAAATATCTGGGCACCTCATGGCTCAGTCAAGTTAACAAATAAAATTAACCATCACAATGATGAAAATGTAAACTCAATGAAGGAACCAAATTTTTATCTATTTTGTTCTCAGCAGTATCCCCAGTGCCTAGAAAAAAAAAAAAAAAGCCTAGCATAGAGGGGGAGCTCATAACATAATGAATGAATGAACGAAGAGGAAGAAAATTTGAAGCCAATAAAGGTAGAAATCCTATACACAACCATTTGCCAGTGATATTTTTATCATTTACCCAATCAAGAATTACATAATTAACTCTCCAGCAATTGAACCATCCTATTAACTTTATGAATTAGTCACTATTAGTCCCATGTTTCCAGATAAAGAATCTGAAGTTCAGAGAAGTGACATCCTCAACAGCTGTGTTACCTCCATCCCACAACTTGGTGAGTTTATCTTCCTATCTTGCCACTCAATACAATGTACAATGATGTAATTGTTTATTTCATTTTATTTTGAAGTATTCCCCTACTTCAGGCTGATTGGGGTCCTCCAAGAGATATGTCCACCTGGATCCTGCGAATTGTAACCCTATTTGGAAAAGAGTCTTTGTAGATACAGTTAAGGATCTTGAAGTGAGACCACCCGGGATCAGGGTGAGCCCTGAATCCAATGACAAACGTGCTTATAAGAAAAGAGAAGAGGAGAAGACACACAGAGGAGGTGATATGAAGACAGAGATAGAGGTTGGAGTGATAGACCTACAGGACAAAGAATGCCAGAAAGTGCTGGCAGACACCAGAAGCCAGGAGAGAAACATGGAACAGAGTCTCACTCAGAACCTCCAGAAGGAACCAACCACGCCGTCCCCTTGACATTGGACTTCTGGCCTCCAAAACTGCGAGACAAACATGTCTCTGGTTTTAGGCCACCCAGTTTGTGACATTTTGTTATGGCAGTCACAGGAAAATAATATGCCCCCCTCCACTCCACTTTCCAATGAGATTATAAGGGCCACAAGGGCAGCAATAAATTCTATTTCGTTCACTATTTTACATATAGTGTTTAGAAGAGCCAGGATTGAAGTAGGAGCTTGGCAAATGTTTTCTGAATAAATAAAAGCATGACTGACTACATTTCAGATGCTTGCAGCCAGAAAAGGCTCCCGAGTGCATGCAAGGACTCCTGGGTTCTTTGTTTCTCAACAAGACACATTCTCTAAGACTAGCATCACAACTACCTGCAAAGTCCACTGTGTTTCCGGAGGCTTCGGCCAGTGAGGAGGGAGTGTGTAAGGGTGTCCATCTCCCACTTTATAAAATGGGCATGCGGTCCCCTCCCCAGGAGCCTTTGGGGACTGGCACCTTCTTTACCCACCAACAGGGGCCAGTGGAAGATGGAACAGCAGTCAGTGGGGTGCCCTGCCCTGCTCCAGGGGAAAAGGCTCTTCCCCAAATGCAAGCCCCCATTCCGGCTGGGCCCTCAGCCCAACGTCTGCACCCTGTGCCTCCTCCTCCTCTCTCTGCTTCTTCTTCTTCGTATTTCTCCAAAAGCTACATCAAGGTACCTTTTGCTGTCCTGCTCACTGGATCCCTCTCTTAAAGAAAAATGAATCAGGGCTAAGTCAGATACATTCACCAGGTGGGCTGCTAGGGGTGCCAGGTGGACGCGGCTGCCCCAAGGCCAGGGACTCAGGGGCTTGGGCTCCACCGTGTCCCACTCCAGCTGCACTCCCACGGTGTGTGCTGGGCGGAGTCCTGGCCCTCTCCAAGCTGATCACTAAGACCCTCCTCATCCGTTTAACCAGTGTTGATGCAGGGCCTTCCCTGGCCTGAGCACTCCTGTGTGTCAGCCACTCTCAGGAAGGGGTTCAACATCCCAGAAGGAAACAGATACATGTACCTTTCCTAAGTAGCAAAACTGGGTTGAAATCCTTGGCAATACCATTTACAGTGACAAGTTACTTAACTTCTTTAAGCATCAGTTCCCTCCACAAATTGTAGTAATCTGAGGACACAACAAGAGGAAGTGCCCTAAGACATCTAGGATAGTGTATGATACGTCAAGAGGTGCTCACCCTGTCACTTTACCCGCCTTGTCCTTTTTACTCCATCTCCCAAAAGAGATAATAGATCTTTGCATCCATTCATTCAATTCACTAAATGATAATTAAAGTGTCTAACATAGTGCTGGGACCAGTAAGTGCTTAAATAATGGCAGTTACTATTTTTCATTCACTGAGCAGTTATTGCATCAGTGATCATTTGTGTTCAGAGGATCAAAGAGCTCTAAGAACATAATAAGCTGTAAAGCTTCAAGAACATAGAGCCCACCCCTCATTCTTCAAATGAGGAAACTGTAGTTCAGAGAAGGCAAGGAATTTGCCTGAAGCCACATAGCTAGGAAGCTCAGAGTTTGGATTCCACTGTCAGCCTGCTGTTGGGTTCACCAGATGACTCAAGGCTTGGGCATTGGTAATAACAGCCATTCAACCAACACGCTCTGGTACCTACAGTACCCGGGGCAATGCTGGCCACTCTGGAGGCCCTAAAGACCCTCAGGGGCCCACTAGAAAAGTGGGCAGATGGAAGAAATTAGAAGGCGGGCATTTAGGAAGCAGTTCCTTTCCAAACCAAACGCACCCTTGCTGCTGCACTCTAACACTCATATCCTAAAAATTGTTATTTAACGTGCTCTCCACATCCTAACATGACTCACTCTTTGAAATGGAAATCTCAGCGGTTTGGGTGGCGTTTCCCAATGCCCAGTGACAGGACAGTGCTTGCTGGCAGTGCCATGGGCAGCCTTGACCTTGGGCTGGAGCCTCAGCCTCCAAGGCCACCCGGCAGGCTGCAGAGGCTCCAGAGTTGGGACCTCGGCCTGGGGAGCCTTGACCTTGTCGGCAGATGGATCTGTTTCTGATATGGTGTGGCAAATTTCTAAATCTTAGCTGCGGGATGGCATTTGCTCCTCACAGAAAAAGAACAAGGAGCCCAGGAGGTTTCAATTGATTCCAAAGTAGAACCAGCTGTTGGAATCCTGCGGCGCTGATTAGGGAAGTTCACTTCCAGGTTGCAGTTTCCAATTGATGGAGCCCTCTCTGGCCCCTCACCCCAACTCAGTGCTATCAAAGAAGCCCCCGAAAATCGAAATTGCCACATCCATTCATCCGGAGCTGGAAGCCAGGCGAAGTCAGGAAGAGAGCCCAGAAACAATAGCTTCCATGTCTTGAGTACCTACTTACTACATGCCTAACGTTGCATTAGATGCTTTATCAATATTATTTCCAATTCTTACAACCATATTGTAACGCTGGCATTCCCAGATGTACAAATGAGGAAAAAAGAGATGCAGAGAATAATAACTATTATTATCATTATTTTTTCTACCTAACAGTTACTGAGTGCTTACCATGTGTACATTCCTTAAGCACATTAAATATCATCTTCCAATTTTATCATCACATCAACTCTATGATTATTCATTGTCTTCCTTTTATAGATGAGGAAACTGATGCTTAAGAAAGTTAAGAAACTTCTCCATGTCTCTCAGCTTGAGGGTCCCAACAAATAGCTATTAGAACCTGAGCTGGGATAAAAATCTTCCTGACTACAAAATTAGTAATAATAATAATAATAACCATGTATGACATGTTGTGTTAAGATTTCTTTTAAACACATGTTACCTCATTGAATTCTTATGACAATCTTGCACTGTGCATCATATTTTCCCACTTTTACACATGAAGAAAGTTAGGCTCAGTAATTAAGAGAAGCAGAATTTAAAGGCAGGTTCATCTGACCCTGGAAAGCTAGTTTTTAACCACTCTGCTCTCTGCCTCCCCAAGTATCATGAGTGCTCACATCACTTGGTTTGAGTTTCCAAATTTTCCATTCTTTGGTATAATTTCATCCTGTTAAGGAAAACTGGGAGCTAGCCTCAAACTAAGCTCCAGGTTTCATGGTGACTCTTCTGTCATTCTTTCCAATATCAACCTTCAAGAGCCACTGTAAAAATGTATTTGCAATTTGAAACTTGCCATGTAAGCTATAAACAGACCATTAGCTGAAACTAGTGTTGATTTTGTAGACTATTAAGGATGAAATGAGTTTGATATTTACTAAGTTAAAGGAACACGAAGTTTATGGTTTTTAAATTGCTTTGAGAAGGCTTACTAGAATTTTCCCTTATGTAAAGTCAGAATGAATAGTACCTTTGACAATGTATACATTCTTAAATAGAGGTCCACTTGGCCTGATATATATCCTTTAAATCAAGATGAAATTGACACATCTAAAAGGGAATGTAGTTACTAATTGCATTACATTCCCTTTTTCTAAGAAAAAAAAAAAAAGGTCTCAATATGTTGCCCAGACTAGACCTAAACTCCTGCACTCAAGCAATCCCTTGCCTTAGCCTCCCCAGTAGCTGGGAAGACTGGTGCACACCACCATACCCAACGTAATTACATATCTTATCAATTAATCCACAATTAATCCATATTAAACACCTACTGAAGTGTCTCCATCCCATCGGCATTTTCCAGAAACTTCCAACATGGTTAGATTTGTTTGTTAAATTGGCATGAATTTGTGATTTCATGTGATCATTCATTTGTAAATGTTAATCAGATGCCTTTATGTGCCAGACACTATGGCAGGTACTGGGCACACAAGGATCCTCTAAAACTCCCAAGTCTAGAGGAGAAGCCAGGCAAGAAATGTCACATAGAGGTCACCACTGACGCCACAGGAGCACATGGAGGCGTCTAATCCAGGCTGGGAACAAGAGAGACCACGAAAGCTTTCTGGATGAAGTTTTATCTAAGGCTATGAACAAAGGAGGAGGTGGAGTTAATCAGGAGTGATTTATGAGAGCTGGAATGCAGAGATTTTAGACAGAAGTGGAGGATGGGGAGGTCTGAGGGAACTGCATAAGTCAAGGCACAAAAGCCAGAAGTCAGAGTCAAGGGTGACACTGAAGAGAAGACCCACCATACTGAAAGAAGCAAAGCATGCACACCACCACCCTCCTCCTCCTCATGGCCAGTATTTACACAGCACTTACAGCACACCTGGCCATCACCAGGAGACAATTCTCCATGGTGTCTCGAATTCCTGCATGTTTATGATCAGAAGACTAACTGCCTTTGTTCCAGAGAATATTTTCAAGGACAGTTGTACAGGAACAGAGGGAGATAGTGTCTCCCTCTAGAGCAGAGGGTAGTCTCACTTACAGCCCATTAAAAAAAAATCTGGGTTCCTTGAGCTCAGGATTCCCCACCATAAATGCAACCCTCAGATGCCACATATCATCTGGTCTTCCTCACTTTGCCCATGGGAACTGAGGCTCAGGGAATGGGCATAAGAAAACACTGATACTACTCTTGCTGTGATTATAAAATCCCTCAGCTCTGACCTAGCGGCCATGAAATGGTGCCAGGCTAGCCTATCAGTTTGCAGGTGGGGGAAGATCTCAGACCCCTCGCAGTCCTAGGAAGCCATGTTCTAAGCAATTTCCCAGACTCATGTAGCCCTCTCAAAAACTTACGATATAGGCCGGACGCGGTGGCTCACGCCTGCAATCCAAGCACTCTGGGAGGCCGAGGCGGGCGGATTGCTCGAGGCCAGAAGTTTGAAACCAGCCTGAGCAAGAGCAAGACCCCGTCTCTACTATAAATAGAAAGAAATTAATTGGCCACCTAACATATATAGAAAAAAATAAAAACTAGCAGGGCATGGTGGCGCATGCCTGTAGTCCCAGCTACACTACTCCTGAGGCTGAGGCAGAAGGATCACTTGAGCTCAGGAGTTTGAGGTTGCTGTGAGATAGGCTGATGCCACGGCACTCACTCTAGCTCTGGGTAACAAAGCGAGACTCTGTCTCAAAAAAAAAATAAAAACAAACAAAAAAACCCTACGATATAGAAAGAATTACCATTCCTATGTGAGCAGGAAAAATAACAGTCCAAAGAGTAGGTCCGTATGGGATTGTAAAGTCTTGCATGCCAGGTTAAGGAGTTTGAATTTCATCCATTCCGTAGCCATGGAAGGATGTGGAACAGAAGAGGAATATGAGGGAAACAGCATTTTCAAAGAGCTTCTCTGGTCAGAGCCCGTTAGATGGATTGGGCTGGGAGGAAATCCTGTTAGGAAACAGGCTAGCAAATATTATAGGCACAGCTGAGATTCAAGACAGGCTTGAAGGATGGCCTAAATGTACCCACAGTGGAATTTCACAAGCCTAAATGTCAGGCCCTGGACAGGACCCCACCACACCAGCGGCTCCAGGAAATGGCTGGGGAGACGTGACTTAGCAGCGCAGCCCTTGAGAAGGAAGCCAAAGCTTCCAGCGACAAGGCAACCTGGGTGAGTCAGCAGGAGGTGCGTCTGCCAAAAGGGCCACCGTGAACCTTGGCTGCATGGGAAGGCCAGCGTCAGGGCCACGAGGCAGCCGTCCAGCTCCGGCCAGACTCCCCCAGGCTGACCCGTGTTCAGTTCTGGGCCCCCTACTTTGAATGTGGCCATAGTGGATGTTTGCTGAGCACTTGTATGCCCGGCTCCGTGTTCACACTATATATTCATGATCCGATTTAAGCCCCCAACGGGCCAATGGAGTGTTAGGACTCTCCCATTTTACATGTCAAGTAACTGAGGCTCAGAGAAACCTGCCTAATCTCTCCTAGCTAATAAATGGCCAAGCCAGGACTCCAACTGAGGTCTAGTGTAACCCTGAAGACCAGGCTCTTAAGCACCATGCCAACTGCTACTTTCTGAAGGACACTGTCAAAATGCAACAGGTTCCAGGAAAATGCCTAAAGATGAGAAGGTAGCTAGAAACTATGACACAGGGCACCATAGCTGCTCACACATGAGGAACCAAGCCACACAAGCAGCATGCCAGCTGTTCCCACATCTAGCGGCTGTCCTGCAGGATCCATGTACACACCCGTGTGGTCCCTCAGGCACCCAGGACTAATGAATGGATAACAATTGCTCTAGGTGGAATTCTCTCCTTCTCTCTGTCTAGAAAATCCCTGTGCATCCTTTATGACCAAGCCCAGGCACCACACCCCTGCAGTCTTTCCTGCCTGTGTAGGTGCTCCTCTTCTATGCTCCCACTAGCCGCGGGGCCTCCTTCCATCCACCCTTTCCACCCTGGGTGGAGGGTCCAATGCCTCCCCCTCCCCACTTGGGAGGACCTAGAAGGCAGAGGCTGTATCTAACTCTACACCCCCAGAGACCCTTGGGTGCATGGCCCAGCAGATGGGTGTTGAATGAAGACAATCAGAGGGTCCACTGGTAAAGAAGAAAGCAAACCAGGACCCCTGAGGGACACAGAGGCCACAAAATGGATCCAGAGACCTGATGTGCAACGAGGGTGGGAAAACCATGGCCCAAGAGAAAGGCCTGGACAGCGCACCCTAGTCCTGGCCAAGGGAAAGGATATTCCAGAGGGCAGAACTAGTCCCAGTTTGTTGGGCAGCTACCTCCAATGACATTCAGGCCCAGACAGGCTGGGAACAGGAAGGAACCATCCACCTTGCGCAGTCAGTGTTCCAACATCTTGACGTTCTGCTCCTCACCAGAGACATTCCAGGCAGCAAAAGAGAACAGGTGCCAAGTCACAGACTGGTGTTCCTTCAGCATCTATGGCGCCAGTATGCCAGGGACAGAACTTCCTTCCCTCAGCTCCGCATGTCTCCTTCGAGAACAAAAAGGTAAGGCAGAAAGAGAAGAAAACAAATGAATAAGTCAAACCTCCAAAACTCTACTGAACTCCTCCTATAACCCTGGCACTGAGAGACAAGAACCGAGAAAAATACCAAGTAGCGTTGGATAGCCGAGAGTGAGCAGGCGAGGAGCAAAGCCGGTGGTAGGAGAAATCCCAGGTTCATTCCCCATGAGCTGTGAGACACGAGCCAAATAACTTGACCTCTTGGAGCTTCAGTTTGCTGTCTATTAGAGGGGACCACACGATGCCATCTTCAGTGGATTGGTGTGAAGAATAAATGAGACAGCCCCTGTGAAGTGTTTAGAAGGTAAGAACAGACGTTAACTCCCCCTCCTTGCCGGCCTGCAGCAGGAATGTGAGAGGAAGCACAGGCCTGGAGGGCAGACAGGTGAGTGCAATGAATGAGCTGGCTGACATGACCAATCCTTGCAACTCTCTGAGCTCTCTGAGGTGATGTACTTGGTAAGTTGCAAAGCACCATACAAATGTAAGGGGTGGTAGTTACAGTTATTAATTCTGTCATTTGGAATATAAAACTTCATGCCTAAAGAGATGTCCCAAAACACAAGAGTCGGCTGTGGCACACTGGCTTTAGGGTGGGGGGGAGGAACAGGCTTCTCACCCGGGGAACTGGGCTCAGTGGGAAGAACTTGGATTTGGATAGGCTGACTCAGCCCTCTAGGAGGTACTGCCCATCTCCCCCTACCCAGGCAGCCTTTCCTCTGGGCTCCCACAATCCCTGAGCTTCCCTCTCTCAAAACACACCACTCTGAACTGTAACCAAACTAGAAGTCCTGTTTGAACCAAAGCAATACCCCAGGAAGGTTTTCTGAGCCACCAAAGACCGAAAGGCCCCTGGTCCCCCCACGCATTTCCCCACAGGAAGAGATAAGACTGAATGACATCAGAGTTCGGTCCCCTATGTCTCACAGCTCCAGGCCAGAGACAGCCAGGCGGTGTGGCCCGGCTTGGCCTTCTGGGAGCCAGGCAAATGCCACCTCCTGGGAAGTGTCCACTGTCCCTATCCCCACCCTTCACCCCAGCGATGGCTGCCTCACCCTGATGTTGTCTGCCTAGAGGGGCATTTGAATTCTGGAGGAGAAGTGCTCAGCAGCCCTCTTCCTCATGAAAGTGCACCTGGAACCTTCTAATTAGGCTCTAGCACACCTGTGAGACCACGATTCCCTCCCTGATCCACCCACTCTCCTTTGCAGCCGGCAGCCAGAGGGGCTGTGGGGCATGCATCGCTCTTTCCGCCCCAAGCCCAAGAGAAAGAGTCTGATTTTCAGGACTTTGTGGCTCCTCATCCTGGACTCGGACCCCCATTTACCTGTTTCACAGGGGAGCTGGCAGGAGTAATCATTGCTCCCGGGAGCTCTGAAGGTTGACATTCCCTGTGGCCATAGAGGTGTCCATGGGATGATTAGCATTAATAATAAGTATTATTAGCAGCAGGGCTTAGCTCTTGTGAAAGGGGAAATGGCCCTGCAACTTTTTCCCAGCTGCTGAGGCTCCGTCCCTTGCTAAGTTTTGCTGTTAAAGGGGACAGGGCCATGACAGGATGTGGCGGGGTTGGGAGCTGGGCCACAGGCCTCCCCTAATGATCACAGCCCAACTCTGGCGAAGATGGAGAGAGAGCACTGGTGAGCACTCACTGGGCCTGGCATTTGGGTATGTGTCCACATGTCTAATCTGATCCCCACCTCCCGCATCTTGAGCTGTTCTCCCTTGAGTTCTCCATGTGAAAACACACCGGCCCTATTTTACTTCCTCCAGCATGCTCCTTCCAACCCCAGGGCTGTTGCTCATGCTAATCCCTCCCCCTAGAAGGTCTTCCTCACCAACATCAGTGCATCCTTTGGTCTCTGCTAGGTGCTGCTGGGTGCTCCATGCTTCTCCTTTGTAGCACAGATACTTACTCTCTTTCTGCTTTCCCTGCGACAGCAAGAACTATCAGGCCTGGGTGAGAGTTCAGCCACAAGGCATGGGTTTACTACCTTCTCTATATCAAGGTGACAAAGTAAGTAGGTGCTTGTTCTGTCTATACAGTACACCTAGTCACACTTAAACTGAGCAAGGATTGGCAAGATTTCCCCAGTGCAACCAGTGCAAAGGTCCCCCCAGTTCCCCCAGGCAGACCTGTATCTCCAGAGCTGGTGCACCCTTCAGGAACCAGAAGCCTGTAGATGTGTTCCCCTCATATTTCTTTTATTGTTTAAATTCCATTGTTGTGACTAGGAGCGAGTGTCACCTCGTCTGTGCTTTCTCTGCCTCAGGGACCCCAGGTGGGCCAATGGTAACACCCACTCTAGCCACAGTGATTGGCCCAAGGTGTGCACATGACCCAAGCCAGGCCAATCACATGGGTTCCGTGGGTGTTTTCTACCTCGAGCTATAAAAACATTCTTTTCTCTGATCACAGCTCTAAAAATGGAAGCCTAAGCTGTACATATATTATTATGTCCTCTTCTCTATATAAGTTATATTTCACAAATTAGAAAAGACTGTACAAAAGTTGGAAAGCAAGCCTGGAGCTTTGTCAATCACCCGTTCATCACACATAGAAAGCCCCGAGGAGCAGAAGAGAGTGATGCCGGTGTGCAGAAAGGCAGAGGTCACACACAGGCATGGTGTCAGGTAGTGCTGGAGACCCGGATCTACCCATTTCCAACACTGGCTCCACCCCTGCCCTTTCTCTGAGCAAATAAAGTCCACTTTTTGGCTTAGATTGGATTTGAGTTTCTTTTACTTGAACTGAGTAACCACCAAGAAATAAAAATAATATTTCATATTTTATCTGTGCCCACTTTGTTGCACAAAAGATTTAAAGCTAACATCCTTCATTTGTCTTTATACTTTCCGATTTATGATTTATTACTTCACCCAAGGTAATCAACCTAAGCAAAGCTAAGCACTTCATCCATTTTACAGATAACATAACTGAAGCCCAGAGAAATGAGGGACTTAGATCACACAGGGAAGTCTGGAGACTAGAATAGGTTTTCTTATTTTCTCTCTGTTCTGCCAAGAAATCATGGCTATGAGCTCCAAGAGAGAGGCAGTTGGGCTACTTGAGTTCATAGGATTCCCACAGCTTCCCACTGTGGGTGACTATGCCTTTTAAGAAGAACATGTTCAAAGTACAGTAACATTTGTTAGAAATATTCCTGAGAAGTAATGAAAGTTAGAGACTATCACAAAGTTTGGCGGTTTTGTCCAGATCAAAATAATATATTTAGAAATGTCAAGATCTTGACTTGTTTCTAATGAGGACAGAGTGCTCTGAGCCTACCAGAAAGAAACATTGGGTGAATTTGGTGCAGAAGGCTCCCTGGGTGTTGAGAAGAGGCAGGAGTAAGAGGGGGGAAGCAGGGAAGGGATCTTCTTTCATTAGCTGAGATATAAGAAGACAATGGGGAGTTGGAAACCATCTCTGTAAAACCAGACAGACCCGAGTTCATATCTGGTTTGGACCAGCTACTAGTTAACATATTTATTTCTCTGTTTCTTTATTGGTAAAATGAGGATAATACCGTCTTTCAAATGTGTGTGAGTGAATCGTGCACATAATTCAAGCACCCAACAGTACCTGGCACATAGTATTTGGTCAATAAATTTTCCTTCTCCTTTGCTTCTCTTTCCTTCGTAGGAGGAATGTTCACACTCCTTCCCCCATAATGGAATCCAGCAGGAAACACCTTCCTGCCCCAAGGCAGGTCAGTACACAGTGCACTGTGATTCAGCAACTAGACACTTCTCTGGCCCCAAGCACCTTCCCCAGCCTTAATACCTCTTCCCTCCTCCCTCCCTTGCTGCTCCACACATTTCCAACTATTTGTCCTTCTTAGGCCAAATCCCACTCTCCCAGCTCCGCCTGCACCTTGTGCATTCCCCAGCAGAATGTTTTCCTAGGCAGTTTATTTGCCCCTTAGGCTTGCGTTGAAGAGATTCCAATGGCTTCCTTTCTTCAAAGAGTATTATCTCTTCCAACAGCAGAAAGGGAGGGAAGCAAGAAAGGAGAGTGAAGGAAGGTCTCCAAGATGGAAAAAAGCATAGAGGAAATATAATAGACTACTCTCTCAAAGGCTTTCCCCAAGAAATACATTAATAGTCATAGGAAAAGACTAGATTCCAGTAAACATCTTATTTATCAACTACTATACCCAAGTTCTCTATTTTTGCAATTTTCCACCACATACCCCTTTCTCCTATGATCAAAATGCTACATAGCCTTCAAGGCTCGGCTTTTTGATTTATATTATTTAACTCATAGACAGTCATGCATTGCATAATGAAGGGGATACATTTTGAGAAACGTGTTATTAGGCAATGTCATCATCATGTGAAGATATTTTATTTTATTTTTATTTATTTATTTATTGAGACAGAGTCTCACTCTGTTGCCCTGAGTAGAGTGCCATGGTGTCAGCCTAGCTCACAGCAACCTCAAACTCCTGGGCTCAAGTGATCCTTCTGCTACAGCCTCTTGGGTAGCTGGGACTACAGGTGCATGCCACGATGCCTGGCTAATTTTTCTATTTTTAGTAGAGACGGAGTCTCATTCTTGTTCAGGCTTTTCTCAAACTCCTGAGTTTGATCAATCCTCCCGCCTTGGCCTCCCAGAGTGCTAGGATTACAGGCGTGAGCCACCACGCCTGGCCATCATTGTGTGAACATCACAGAGTGTACTATGGTACATTCTAGATGTACCATACTCGATGGTAGCAACCTAGATGGTACAGCCTACTACACACCTAGGCTACATGATATAGCCTACTGCTCCTAGGCTACGAACCTGAACAGCATGTTCCTGAATATTGCAGGCAATTATAACACAATGGTGAGTATTTGTGTATCTAAACATATCTAAATATAGAAAAAGGTAAACTTAAAAATATAGTATTATAATGTGATGGGACCATTGTCGTATATGTGGTCCATCATTGACTGAAACGCTGGTATGCGGCGCATGACTGTATTTCACTAATACAGACTGAATTCCAACTATGTGCCAAACACCGTGCTGGGTGCTGGGGATACAGTGGTCAACAAGACAGGTGTCATCCCTGCTCTGACAAAGCTTAGAGGCTTCCCCTGGATCCCCCTTAAAGACAATCTTTGTGTCTCCATTCCCATAACTGTTGTTGCTGCTATTACAATAATTGCTTTTATGTCTCCCTTCCTTTTTGTAAAAGTCTGTAAATCACCATGACCAACCTGTTTCAGTTTGCTCAGAAAGGAGCACGGCCTGAGAAACCACTCGGTTCCAGGCAAATTGGGACAGTTGCTCACCCTACTAAAACTTCAGTGCTGTAACAGCAACAAAAATATTCCTTGAAGAAAATCACTCATTCATTCATTCTTCAAATACTTATTGCACGCCTAATTCTTACATCCTTATAGCCAGTGTCTCTATTTCATGTCTGATCTCTTCCGCTATACTGTGAGCCCTTTGGGATTGGGGCCCACATTTTTTTCGGCCTTGCATTGCTAGGCCCTAGCACAGTATCTGCCCATAAAATCCACTTAATTTTATGCAAACTTCTGTGTTTTTATTGAGAAACACTGTAAATCTGTGCAAAAAAAAAAATAAAGTTTTTTAAAAATAATTTTTAAACAGAGATCTCTATCTAGTGACTAGTTTGGCATGTTCAGCAAGCAGTAAAATCCATTAGCAATCCTCCTACTCACATAGGCTCCCTCTAGCCCCTCTAGCATATGAGGCATCTCTCAGCAGCTATGGCAGCTTAAAGGCTAAAAATTGCCCATAAAGGCTCTAAGGGAGAATCCTTCCTTGTCTCTTGTACCAGGGTCAGCCAATCCTAGTTTTTAAAGTTCTTCTGTAAACAGAGTTGAGATTTAAATCTCTGTAGTTTCCACCGGCTGGTTGTGGTCCTTCTAACTAGAGATACAAAAAATCATACCCAGACTTATAGCTCGTAGCCCTTCAAGTATTAGAAAAGTGTTCCCATGCTCTGATCTCTCACCCTACCCCACCATCCATATACACACCTGAGCTTTTCTTAGCCACTCTAACAGGTCCCTCAACTGTGGCCAGAATGATAGCATTTTAGGATACTGGTCACCGTCCTCTGAATTTGTCCCACTTTACCTCCCTCTTAAAGTGCCTAAATCTGAATACTTCTCTAGATTGATCTGACTAGTAGAGTAGGACTATCTCTCTCACCCTGTCCTGATTTTAGTAAATTCCTATAATATGGCTTAAAATATCAAATGCCTTTGTCTTTTTGAGTTGTGGGTACATGGCACATTTCAAGCCCTGGCAAAATGGTTACAGGGTAGATGGATGGATAGATGCACAAATTCATTATGTAGGTGGAGCAAAATAAAGATTGTTGAAACCACAATCATAAGAAATAACTTTTTATTGAGTTGAATATTGTCCTTCCAAAGTCCATGTCCACCTGAATCCTTCAATGTAAACTTATTCGGAAATGGTCATTGCAGATATAATTAAATAAGTTAAGGTGAAGTCCTGCTGGATTAGGGTGGGCCCTATAAGTGGAGAAAACGGAAGAGACATATATGCAGATGGAAAACAATGTGAAGATACACAGGGAGAACACCATGTGATGACGTAGGCAGAGATTAGAGTGCTGCAGCTGCAAGCCAAGGAATGCCAAGGATTGCCAGAAGCCACCAGAAGCTAGAAAGAGACAAGGAAAGATTTTCCCTTAGAGCCTTTAGGGAGATTATAGCCCTGCTGACACTTTGATTTCAGACTTCTAGCCTCCAGAAATGTAAAAGAATAAATTTCTGTTGCTCTATGCCACGTGATTTGTGGGAATTTATTATGGCAGCCCCAGAAACCTAATACACAGATTAAATGTTTCACTCTTCCTTTTTTATATTTATCCTGAAAAAATGCCACGAGATTATTTGAAGACTATACAACAAAGTTAGTAGAACCTGAGTTCAAATGATGATTTCACTACCCACAGTTGTGTGACCCTAAAAAGTAACCTCATTTATTTGATCCTCAGCTTGATTACTAGCAAAATAGGGATACAAATATATAGCACATAGGATTAGTTTAAAGACCAAGAGTGATAAGAAGTGGGAAAGTGTTTTACAAATGATACACATTTTTCAGATATTAGTTACTTGATTTTTTTCTCCATCTTCTTGAGTAGGTTTTCTAAAGATTTGCCTATTTTACTTTTTACCCCAAAGAACCAGCTCATGAATTTACTTATGAATTCTACTACTTTGTTGATTTTCTAATTCACTTATTATCCTTGTAATTTTTTTTTACTGTCTTGCTTTTCTTGGTTTTGTTTCACTGCTCATTTTCCAAATTTTTAGGCTAGACATTTAGTCATTTTCTTTTCATTTATTCTTATTTTTAAGTGTAAATGAATTTACCTCTAACCATGGCTTTGGCTGCTTTGCATACATTTGATGTGTATGTGTGTGTGCGCGTATATATATCTGGTATTCTCATATTCCTTTTTCCCCAATTAGTTTACAATTGTATATTTTTAAAAGTTTCTTGTTTGAGTTATTATGAGTATCATCTTATACTCTCAGCACTGTTCATTGGCCTTACTGATTGAGGAGCACCTGTTGTTGTTATCATTATGGTGAAGCTAGAGAGTTACAATTGTCTATAAACAACTTTTTCTGACATCTTTTAAGACAAGTACATCATGGCTGAAAAAAAAAAAGTAGAGATTTTATTTTTCTCATCATGAAAGCATAAGCCACAGATTATTAGCTTTTTGGATTCAGACATATGTCAATGAGTAAATTACTAGAATGTTCTCGCATCTTCCTCCAATTTCACCAAAAACTAAAAAGATCAACAATCCTGCTAAACAGGGAAGTGTTACATCAGTCCTTCTTCAAGGCTTAAAACAGGCCCAATTTCTCTCTGAGAACTTCACAAACCAGCCCCACACGAAGGAGTCTCTCCTTTCCCAGATCATGATTTTGTCCACAAGTCTAGGACTTAACCCCGGCTGCCAAACCAGACTGTCAGCTCCTTGAGAGTAAGACCGCATGTCCTCTTATAACCCTTAGCGTCTCACTCCTTAAATTAAATAATGTCAAACAACAAGTATTATGACCGATCATAATTCTTATACGGCATTTCCTGAGAGAGAGTGTGACTGTGGCAGGTGGCAAGTGGTAAAACTAAAAGCCTTTTAAAACTCTTTAAAATGGTGGAAGCTAATACCTTGCATGCATGCTTTGAGGAGAAAGAATATCCCAGACATTAAGGAGGTACATTTTTTAGCACTGTGAAGATGTAAAAACGAGATATTGATATTTATCCAACTAGAGCTACCTGTGAGCTCGTGTTCTGCCAAGCATGGCAGTGATGATGATAGGGACGGAACAGAGTCTAACAATAATGTTGCACAATTATTTACAATTCGCAAACCTCTCCCCTCTGTGAGCTCATCTGATGCTCAAGGAAAACCTGTGAGGAAGGTAAGGTAGGGAATATTATCCTCATTTTGGAAAATAGGTGTTTGGGGTTCAGGAAGGATTGGCTAATCTGCCCAAGTCATAAAGATAGTAGTTAGTTGTAAGAGAATTAAGCCCAGATCTTCTGATTCCCAGGCCTACGAATATATTCTTTAGGCTATAGCTACTCCAGATTGGTTTGGTAACTCTTGAGATAAACCTCCACACTCAGTCACCAGCTTCAAAGACTAAATGTTCCCTTGGGATATTCATGTGCTCACAGATACCAGAGGTAAAACACTCAGTTCCTGCCCTCAAGGAGCTCACAGACATATAACATGCTTCAAATAATTCACAGAACAAATCATATTTGCTACAAGTGCTATGAGAGAATTAAGATAACTAATAAGGATAATAATAAATAACATTTATTGAGCACCTCCTATATTCCATTTTCCATCCTAAACACTTTGCATGTGAAGCTGATAACATTACATACCACACTGCCTGGCTCATAGAAAGACCTTAAGAACTGGCAGTCATTTTTATTATTATAGTTTTGAAAAATAAAATCACGGGTTGTTATCCGAAAAAAGGGGAGAGTGTTTAAAATTGAAATTATCCAGAGCAACTAATCATCTGGGGAAATAAAAACCAATAGGGAGATATTGCAGCTGGGTCTTAAGAGTGATAAAGGGCTTCCAGACGGGGAGGGAAGAACATTCCAGGCAGGACAAGAGCATTTGTACAGACCTGGGGCCTGAGCAGCTGGGAAGGGTAAGGCAAGGAGGGAGGCACTGCCCTTTGCCCCAGGACAACATACAGAAGAGGAAAAGGAGGTGCCCTCCAGTGAGAAAGCACCAGAAGGGGCTCTCCCTGTGCCTGACCCAGGCACCGAGGGTGAGGCACTGATTTTCCAAGGCTATTTGTTTGCAAGTTACATTTTTCCTGAACAGAATCCAAATCCCTTTGTTTTCACAGACAGCACCATAGTTTCCAAAGAAAAGAATAAATAGACTTATTGGTCCAAGGGCTTTCCCTGAGAAATATCCTAATGGCTGTGGGCCAAGACAGGGTTCCACCAAGCACTGGACTCAGAGAACAACAGATGGGCGGGCTGGAATCTTTCTCAGAACCTGCAACAAAGTGGGAATTCAAAGTCATTCCCCAGGAGATTTTTAAATATAAGTAATGTACCCTGTTGGTTCTGCCCCAACCAAACCCTCCTACTTAAGGTTCCCAGAATATGGTATGCAGTGTGACACCTCTGTGCCTAGCAGGCCCCTTCCTCCTCCCTGTTTGGCATGGTCCTGTGCTTCCTGCAAGACCAGTTGAAAGATTCCTCCCTGTGAGCCTATCCTGGCAGTGGTGACCCCAAATCCTGGCCCCCACACCAGGGTGAGAGGGTGGCTTTGGCTTCAGGGCTCTTCCATCTCCACTTGCAGTTATCTCACTGCCTTATAATCACAGCACCCCATCTGCCCCACCCTACCCCCTGCCCCTGCCTGTGAGCCATGGTGAACCAAGGGTGGGGAGGTAGGGAGCAGTCCACCTGGGAGTCAATTAGAAGGGAGTGCATTTTCTGCAGCACACCTAAAAAAAAATAAAATGAAATTTAGTAAGTCAGTCTTTTGTTACTTGTCACCACATGCAGACAGTTCTGAACAATGTCAGGGATAAAATATTCTCCCCCACCAGAGCAAATATCCCTCCCTCCCACCACTTGGTATGCCACTCTTGTGGACACTTCTCAATTTCTGCTCTCCAGGAAAAGATCATGCTATCAGTGATAGAATGGAACATTGGGTGGAGCGTTTAGTAAGTCAACAGTTACTCACTAAGACACACTATGTGCCAGGCAGCATGCTTGCCATTTTACAAGCATTACCTCTACTCTTCCCAACAACCCTTAAACATATGCATCTATGCATCTCTATTTGGTTGTCAGATGAAGAAACTGAGTCTCCAAGTCATAAGTGAATTGTCTAGGGTCCTACCACAAGGAAGTATCAGAAGGAAATTCAAACCTAGATCTGTGTAGCTCAGAGATTTATGTTCATTCTCCTGTGCTCACCACCTCCCCTCTGTGAGCCCTGGGCCCTGTGCTTAGAGCAGCATGTCTACTCAGCACCGGGGCTAGAACTGCAAGCCACACATCCTTTTCTTAAGGAGTTCACAGCCTAATGGAGAAAGCAACTCCTGTAACTCAGCATGATTCAGTTTAGCATGTGACAAGTAGTTTTAGGAATAAAACACACGAAACCCCAACGATCACTGCCTGAAGATCCAAGTAGGGAGGAAAGTTGGCAAGAGAAGTAATTAGCACTGATTGAACTTACACCAGATGCTGTTTTGGATACCAAGCACATGCTCTCCTGCTTGAGTCTTACCACAAACACCTCTGAGAGGGATCTCACTGTGCTGAGTTCTCAGATAGTACTCAGACAGGTGAGTGACTCGCCAGGCTCACATGGCAGCTGGTAGCAGGGATTTAAGCAGAGGCCCCTCCCACTCAGAAGCCTATGCCCTGGCAACGGCAGCACCCTGATGTGGAGGGAGTGAGCATGGCCCCCATGAGGTCTGCTGGGGGGGGGGGGCGCTAGGGAACATAATAATGACCACTAGGACAAGGAAGACAAAAAGAATGATTCCTTTTTGTTGTTTTTGGTGCTTTACAATTTACAAGATGCTTTGTCATCCCTTATCTCATTGGATCCCTACGAATTTAGCAAGACAGAGATTATTTCCATTTACCAATGAAAATATGGAGGCTTTAGTAATGTTACATGATTTTCCTGAGATCACTCTAGTGAGATGCAGGGTCTGGAGTGACGTTAGCCAAATTACCCCGTGCATTATCACATGTAATAAATAAGTACATTTGCTCTGCATCTAAGTCTTAAGATGACCCAAGGAGGCAGGCTGGGCAAACCTGACTCTCCCCACTTTGCTGACAAACAAGTGGGATTCAGGGAGAGTAAGGGACATACTCAAGTGGTGGAACTTGGACTAGAACTCTGGCTCTAGGATGAGCACACACTTTTCCCCTCTATCATATGACATGGAACAAATTATCTACTTATTCAGCACCAAACTTGAGCAGGGTTGCCAATCACCTGTTAATGGCCCTGTCCCTAAAAGGTCCCCCTCCCCTTAATAGCTCTCAGATCTCCACTAATGTCACCACCAGATCTTGATATTAAAATGCGACTGTCTTAGACACTCAATTCTGCTTTACCAATGAAAGGCAAAGAATGATCAAATAGTCGACCTTACCCCCAGCATAATTAATTGCATTTTAAATAAACCTGGATTATACATTTCTCCCTTTTCCCACCCTTTTTGAAAGCTCCCCTCCAATTCTAAAGAAAGGTATAAAACAGTTCTTCTGCAAATGAATTTCAAGGCTTCTGTACCAAGACCCTACAATTACAAGAAATAACACAAGCAAAGTAAAGGCTGACTTATAAAGCAAGACGATCAATTACGCGCTGTCCAACCAGAATTAGTTTGGTGCCAAAAAAACCAGAAATTATCATCTTCATTATTTCAGGGACATTGTAGAAAGGCAGTGTGGTGGGAAAAGTCTCTGCCTGGGAACTATTAAGTGCTCCAAGAGAGAAACCTGAGGCCCAGAGAGGTTAAGCAATGTGCCAAAGGTCACACAGCTTCCCACAGAGCTGAAAAGGAAGCCAGAATCTGAATCTAGGTCATCCTGCCTTCTTCACACTGCTTCCCTGCCTGTTTGGAGTAAACTGTGTATTTATTTACCCTGAAGACTGAGAAAGAGCAAGGCCAAGAGGTCCTGGGTAGCCTGTAACTGTCCTGGGTCCTATAATCATATAAGGCATGAGGGAGCCCTGAGGCAAAAGAATCTCCAGTTCATGCCCTGTGATTCTGCCTTACTGCATCAGATAATGTCATTGTTCCACTCAGACGTCAGGGGGATTCCTCTGTACCCTTTGGGGAAGCAGGGGAACTCTGCTGTGCCTTCAATGGCCAGTGCCAGCAGCTGCTCTCGGGAGGACTGTCAGGAGCTGTGGCTCCCCAGCCTTGAGTGGGGATGACTCTGAGCTGTGGCCCACACTCCAGAGCACCCCAGCTGAATCAAGCTGAAGCCACCCTATCTGCAAGAGGCCTCTTAGTGCCAGCCCCAAACTAGAGTGAAAGTCACATTTACATTTCAGTTCAAACAATCTTAGGATGGGTTCAACAGATTCCTTTAAAGGAATAAACACCAAAATGACACCTATTTTATACTTAAAAACTCACTCTAGTTTTATTCTATTTTGATCATTTCATCATATTGTTCTTATATTTTGTTCCATAAGCCATCATTTTGTTGCTGACCAAAAGCAAGTAAGAGTCTGATCAAGTTACACAGCCCAATTTCCTGGCTGAATACTCCAGTGGAGCCCGTGCTCCATGCATTCACTCATTCACAGCTGGGCTGAACTTAGAACCAGCTGCATCGGCTGCTTTTATCACTCCTACCAAATTATCATCTGACCCCAGCAGTTGCTGTGGGAAGCAACCTGGGAGCTACCCCAGTCACTGTCCATGGTGTCATTTCAGTCACCTTGCTGTTCCTCTAACTGCCCAGCTTATTCTCACCTCAGGGCCTTTGCACTTGCTGTTCTATCTGCTTGGAATACACTTCCTCCAGAAGGCACTTGATACATTTTTTGAGTAAACCACAAATGAAGGAATAAAACTTCTCCTGCCCAGCCTCTTATTTATGAAATCAAACCTTTCCAAAGAAAGATAGCAAAAGCTTGAAAACTAGGAGAGCTGCAGTTTTAATCCCATGGGAAGTCTCTCTGTTACTTGTGGGGTCAAGGAACTCTCTACCTCAAAAACATGCAGTGGCTCCCTAATTGCTCCAACGGAGGACAGTTGTCCACGAGAGTTTACAGCCTGCGTAAAAACTCAAGGCTATTAAAATGAAATAATCTGACTGTGGCATTGTGTGTATGTGTGTGTGTGTGTGTTTCATACACATTTACTGAGAGCTTGCTAAATGCCAGGCACTCTTGAAAGAATAC
>VSMD01105228.1:0-31079 GCA_008750895.1 Mirza zaza
GGACTAGGCAGGAAATGCTCTTTTCCCGCCTCTTGTCTCTCCTCTAGCACTCTCTCTATTCACATCCTTGTGTGGCAGGTGTTGCCCTGCCCCACCCCTCCCCCACAACAGGTGCCCAAGCACCCCACACCCCTAACCCCGCATGCTCACTCCCCCATCGCCAAGTCAGGGCGCTGACACTACAGACTCAGGGGCCAGGGCAGGCTGGACGGGAAGGTTCCAAGATGTGTGCACACACTATGGACCTCAGAAGAAGAGGCCGAAGCATGAAATATTTTTGGAAGAGTTTACTTGAGTCAAAGTAAGGACAAATGCCTGGAAGACTCAGACTCCAGTGACTTTGGATTTGAGCTCTGCTTGGCCCTGTTACAGGCAGGTTTTTCAAGGCAAAGAAAGCAGGGACAGGGGGTGGGCTGACACTGGGTTCTGGCTGGGATTCTCACTGGTTTACCGAAATAGCATTGATCAGCGATTGACTACACATTTTTAAGTTATAGGATGCGGGATATCGTGCTGAGCCGTCACTAGGTTAATTCGTAGCCACCTGTGGCAATGGCAAGCAGGGTCAAGAGATGAGTACACAGCTCCAAGGGAGGGGTGGGAAGCGGCTGCTGTCTCATTTTAATGCCTCTCTGGGCAGATAATTTGAAAGGGCTCACATCCCTCAGGCGAAAGTTCTTTTCTCTCCCCAGTACTTCAGGGCGGGTGTGTATGTGTGCACCCACCCCTGAAAGCAGTCCCTTTGGGGCCCTGAAAGAAAATGTTAGGATTTCTACCCAACCTTATTCTTAACCTCAAAATTCATCATTTCTATTTTTATAATGCACGTAAAATTATTAGAGCAGTTGTACCTCATTTACCAATCGGCATTTTAATAGATACTAGGTGTGTGGGTTAAATAATTGAAGCCTGCCAAGGAGATGGTGGAAGATGACGATGACAGCTTCGATGACAGCTTTGCTGGAGTGGGGAGAGGTGGTCCATTATCTTTCCCCCTGGGAGGTCCCTGCTCAAGGAATCGCCCACTCTTTTCCCACACAGGGCTCACAGACTGCATTGGCACAGGGGGCGAGGGGTGTATGGGGCTGGCCACCCTCACCTCACCCCAATGCCCCTCTGCAGCCAGTCACTTGGCACCTGGGGGTACGGGGGAATAGGAGGGAGGACAGGTGGCTCCCCAGGGCCAGTGGTGTGGGCAGGAGGGAGGGAATAGCTCTGTGCTCTCCTGTGGAGAGGAGGGCACTGGAACTGGGATATGTGTTGGGATGTATTTTTTTTTTGAAGCTTCAATTATGATTTTTAAATAATACGTTCTCCAAAACTTTATGAAAAGTTTTCCTAGCAAAAGTTTGTAACCAAAACACACCAGCCTAAAATTGCATCAAACTCAGGATGTTCTCAACATGGTCCTAACCTGCATTGCAAGGCCAGAAATTCACGAAGTTGGACTAGAGGCTGCCTGCAGGTGATTTAGCCAACCTCTGTCTCAGGCAAGTGCTGGGATGCCTTACTAAGAAACCTCTGTGCGTTGCTTTGCATCTGTGAGGCTTTCTCCTTCGCTGAATAAATGACAGATGTTCACAGAGACTTGGCTGGTGTTAGACTCAAGGTGGCATAGGGTGTTTGAGACAACAGATGGGCAGGAGATTGAGCTCATCTTAACATGTTTACAGTCAAATCTAACTTTCATTTGAACTGAAAATTTATATAAAAGCTCAAAATAAAAGTATAAACAAGATTGAAAGGCAAAGATCTAAAATACCTAAAAGAAGATGACTTGTGAAGAGCTCTCTAGCTCTGTAAGACCCTCATTTGCTTACAGAAGTTTGGTGCCCTTTATATAGACTATCATAACCAATTCAAAAAACTGGAAATCTATGTAATAAATCTGCATCATACCTGTTTTTGAATATATCTTTTTTCAAAGTGGATGGTGCAAACAGAATTAATGCATTAAACTGCAATGGACTGAATGTTTGTGTACCCTTCAAAATTGCTATGCTGAAACCCTAATCCCAATGTGATGGTATTTGGTGGAGGGGCCTTTGGGAGGTGATGAGGTCATGGGGGTGGGGTCCTCATGAATGGGATTAGTGCCCTTATAGGAAGAGGCCAGAGAGCATCGCTAGCTCTCTTTCTACCATGTGAGGATGCAATGAGAAGTTGGCAGTCGGCAACCTGGAAGAGCCCCTCACGAGAACCCAACCATGCCAGCATGTAATCTCAGACTTCCACCCTTAAAAACTGTGGGAAATACATTTCTGTTGTTCGCAGGCCATGGTACTTTGTTATAGCAGCCTGAACAGACTAAGGCAAATCTATATTTTTGATATAGTTTTTTTCAAAGTATATGGAGAAAACAAAATTAATGGTTCAAGGGCTGAGTTGCTATTTTTAAAAGATTATTTTAAATATATCTTTGGAAAAAGAAAATAGAAATTCTCACTTCTAAAAGGAGAAGTGAAGGTATTTTAATACGCAGCCCTGGCTTTGGAATAATTATATAGATTGTTCTTCAAGTGACAGCTTGGACTAAAATCCTACAACAAGCTATGGTCCCTCTGATGTGACTCAAATCACTATAGAGGACAGAAATCCCATCTTGTTGTAACAGGAAGGGAAAAGGCAACCACCTGAGTTTTTGGTTCACCTATGCCTTGCTGACAGCTGTCAAATTTATTATTATTTTTATTTTAGATTTAAAAACAGAGGCTTCCCTTTGAACAGCTTGAGGCCGGAACATTCTATTGGAGTTGGATCTCGTCTGCAGCGGACAGCAAATTCCTCATCACATGGGTCACTTGGTGACTGTGTGGGTGAAGGAAATTATAATTTGACCATGACTTGGAAGTGCTCCAGAAGGTTCCAGGAGGTGAAGTTTCTGGAAATCACTGAAGACAACAGTATGTTGAGTTTGTTTTGCGAGAGAGTCTGTGGGTGGCCCAGGGCTGGGGTGGAGTTGGGGGCTGGGGAGGTGACATTCCAAGCCGTGGTATCTCTGCCAGTTTGGGTGTCACTTGGCTCTTGATCTCGCTCCTCCTGTTTCTGAGGAAATGCTGTTTTTGATAGCTGTTGGTCCTGCCTGGATTTGTCACTGATCTCAACCAAGTCGCCCAGCTGATCTGGGCCTTATTTCCTCCTCTGCAAAACCAGGGTTTGAGTAGCCTGGGGAGAGAGCATGACTGAGCCAGAGAACTTTTGGCTGCGGGGTTCCTCTCTGACATGGGTGGGAGTGTGTTGGTCCAGCCTTTCAGGAGCACCATTTGGAAGCAGGAATCAACCCCCTTCACAGGCCACATGCAGGCCCTCGGGACCTAGCCATCTGCCTCTAGAAATTGGCCAGAAGAAAACAGTCCAGCGTCAGAGACAGAGATTTGTGTACATGTCCATTTCTCCCATTTCAGAAAACGGGAGACAAGCTAAATGTTTAAAAGTAAGAACATTTCTAAATAAACAAAGACGATCTGTTCCATGCAGTATTGGGCAGACATGACAAATTATGTTTTCAAAGAACAGTAGCACAACAAATACTCATGATATAATATTAAGATTGTAAAAAGTAAGGCAAAATACAAATGTGTGTTGCACGATACTAATTTTGCATCAAATATCTGAGATATACACATGCACGAAAAATATCTGGGATAAAAACAACCATGTGTGAACAGTGTTCCTAGGTGATTTAATGTTCTTCATTATTTTTTCCTGACTATCCGAATTTCCTACAATGAACACGTGTTACTTTCATAATTGGGAAAAAAATTACCATAAAGTAAAATTGCAAACCAGAAACAAAGAATGGAGTTTGTGGTCTGATCAGCTTTCTGTCTAGTGTGATTGTGGACAGTTCCAGAACTCAGAGGGAGAAGAGTGAAGTTCCGCAGACTTAAAACTCTGGAACCAGACTGCTTGGGTTCAAATTCAGTCATCTTGGTGTGTGGCTGGAGTGATCCACTTAGCATCTCTGAGCCTCAGTTCCTTCACCTGTGAAGCTAGGATAGCAGTGGTACATGTCAAGAGAGTTAATGGGGTCAGCATATGTAAACCCCTGACCCACAGCAGATACTCAGTCAGTGCTATTACCATTAATATCTGTAAAATGAAAAAACTAATATTAAATTCAACAAATGCTAATTGAGCATCTACTATGTGCCAGGCACTGTCCTTGGTGCTGGGAATGAAGCGGTACAGCAGCGATCAATGCAGGAAAGTCTCTGCTCTCAAAGAGCCATGATTTAGTGGAGAAGACACACACAGCAAATAAACAGAGGTGAAAATGTTAAGAAAAGTAATGAGAGAGAAGATGGGGGCAGCTGTGCTTGTTGCAGAAGGCCTGGGGTAAAGGCTAGAGACCTGAGCGAGCAGGGGAGTGAGCCCTTCAGATATACGGAAGCAAAACATCAGGGGTAGAGTGAAAAGTCAGTGCAAAGGTCCTGTGGTGTGTGTAGCATGTTTCAGAGACAGTAAGGAAGCTATATTAGATTGGGTTTTCCCCCAAAGCAGTCTCTGAGATAAGGATTCATGTCAAGTAGAATACTCGGGAGGTGATCCCAGCAAGTCTAGGTAGGGAAGTGGGAAGGGAAAGAAGCAAACCCTAGGTGCATTAATGAGCAAGCTGCCACCATGGGCACTGTGGTCATGGGAGTGTGTCCAACAAGCCCTCAGTGTTGCCCCACCCAAGAGGCGAGGCAAGGGGGGGGCATTGGTCCTCCCCACCCAGTCTGCCATTAGCTGAGGGCCACTTTCCAGCTCCGTGGCCTCCCCTGAGTACAGGCCCAGTATACCAGAGAGAGCACTGGGCCAGGAGTCACGGCGCTTATATCAGGAAGGCGCAAACGGGCTGGGGACCCCGTTGAGGGCACGGGGCCTGGGGACTGACAGTGTCTGCTAAAAAAGCCATGTGACTGCAGGGGAACAAGCAAGGGCAACGCTGGGAAGAGCTGAAGTCGAAGAGGAGAGGGGCCGAGTCTGGGTCACTTAGAGCCCTATGGGCTGTTGTAAGGAATCTTGTCCGAATGATGGGGGAGTCGCCGTAAGGTTGTGAGATAAAGAAGGGCATGATATAGCTTGTTCTAGAAGGACACTCTGGTTGCTGCATGGAAAATAGAGTGTTGGAGGGCATCACTCAGGGGCGATGGCCAAAGCCCAGGTTGGGGATGAGTGTGGCTTGAAGCAGGGTGGTAGGGATGAGATATATCTTTGGATCCTGCATATATTTTAAAGGAAGTGCCAACTGAAGTTGATGATGAATTGGATGTGAGGAGTGAGAGAAAGGGAGGAGTCCAGGATGACTTCAAGGTTTTGATCTGAACAACTGCCAGGACAGAGCTGCCATTTTTCAAGATGGTGGAGAGAGTGCCAGGTGGTGATTATGGAAGGGCGAGAGTGGGAAACAGGAGCTTGACTCTCCTCAAATTTAGGGCATCCATGAACACCATCTCATCTTGTTTTTTCCTAGGAATTAAAAAAAAAACCAGTATGATGTTATAAGCACTTAGTAACTATTATTTTCCCTCCTCTATTTACTCTGTGAAAGCTCTTTCCAGCTTACTTCTTGTGTAGGTGTTCTATGATCACAATAATGTTGTGTCACAAACAATTGTTGTGTTCTATGATCACAATAATGTTGTGTCACAAACAATTGTTGTGTCGGAGAATCTGAGCTTCACAAAACAAAGAGCATTTATTTTACATCTTGTATCTGGGGATAGATGATCTAAAAGAGGCTCAGCTTATGCTGTCTGGGCTTTGCTGATCTTGCCCAGGCTTGCTCGCGCAAGGCTGGCTGGAGCTTGGTTGGTCTACGCTGGGCTCGGCTCTGCTTCCTGGGAAGGTGAGCCTCCCTGCTGGAACAGAAAGCCAACCTGGGCGTGCTTTCCCGTGAAGACAGCAAGCAGGAGCACGACAAGGCTCAGAAGGGCTAGGCTCATACATGACGCACGGCCACTGCCACATTGCTCCGTTGGCCAAAGCAAGTCATGCAGCACCAAGAGGCAACAAAACATACTCTGTAAGTGTGTGGGTGGTGGGCGTTCATATATATTGGGGGAGAGGAAATGAATATTTCTGAACTATAATCTGACTCGTTACAATCACCCTCTTACTAATAAATATTAATTAAAATATGTTAACTCCTGTGCAAAGATCCCAAAATTTCGTCCAACTATGGTGTCAGACTCAAAGTTCAAGGTCTCATGGTCTAGATCAGGGCCAGAGGCAACTCCTCTGGTCTCCTTCTGAAGTAGCAGAATACACTGATTCCTCCCCCCGACACCCACATATTCAGAACAGCATAGCGAAACAGACAGGATAAGCACAGTAAACAGATCCATTAGAAAGGGGGAAGAATGGGAGAAACCAAGCAGTCACCGACTGGCCCATAGCAATTTTGAAATCTTGTTTGGTGAAGGTTGCCAGGCTCCCTGCTTCCTGGGTGGCGAGTGTTTGCCGATCAGCCCCACGTTCCGCTCACTGGGCTGGGTACCTTTGCCATGGCTCTTGGCTCTGTTCTCTGAGCTGCCCTCCCTTCCTCACTCCTCTCCTGGGGCACTTCCGAAGAGGACGTTGGAAAATATGCTGCTATTGGTAACCCAGAAACCTTCTCAGTTTCCTTTCTTCCTAAGAACGTTGGAGGCTGTGACGATACATTTGATAGGTTAACTTGGCTAGACTTTGGTACCAATATATTTGGACAAATATTATTCTAAATGTTCCTGTGAAGGTATTGAGAGAGAGAGAGAACCATCCAGAGGTCTGGAGAATTCTGACTGGTATTGATACGAGGGCCCAGGGATGTTTCTGTATTGTGAACAGTTTCTGGCTCCCTCAAAGATTGTGTGTGTTTTATATATACTTGGTTCCAGTCTACTTCATGCACCAAAAGCCATGCCCATAACTCATTTTGAAATATCCATCTCTCCATGTGCTTACTGGTGTTTAGGCAAATAGGGCCGCTTTCACACCACCCTTAAGTTTCCTTAAAGTATTTTTGAACAACTGACAGGGTGACTACACCCCACCTTGATTCCGGCAAAGTTCTTAGCAGCGTGTCTTAGAGCGTATGATTGATTTGGTCTTTGCTCTGAGGTCAAGTCTCAGAAGAACTCTGGGAGAAATCATCACCCCCTGGGCTGGGCTGTATCCTAATTTGAAAATACTTTGCTGACTGGAAAGGCTGGAAACAAGAAACGGTTTTATTTTCTAATTCAGCAAATTCTGATTTCTCCATATTCTCTCCAAATTCTGCTTACAGACTAGCCAGCTTTCTTCTGAGCTCATCTCTTTTTGGAAGTCAATGATCATCTGTTGCTAAAAGCAGTCAACTCGCGCGTTCAGTATTTTGCCCAGAGACCTCTGTGCGCAGATTCACAGGCTCATTAGGTTCATTTTCTATTTCCCACTCTGCAACGTGGATCATCACTGTTTCAGCGTCCTAAAATTATCTTTTCCTCACCATTTTCTCAGCATCTTTAGCTTCCTTTACCTCCTGCCACTGGTCTCCAAGCCAATTCAACATATATTGGATTTTTTTTTTTTTTTAGAGTCATTCTTCAGGTACCAATTTCTGTTTGGTTTTTTTGTGTGGCCATAGTAATCCTGTATAAGACACAACCGCAAAAATCTCAGTGGCAGACAACAGTGAGCATTTATTTAACTTGTGCATCCAGGGGTCAGTATGGGGTGGGCTGGCCAATCTAGGCTGGGTTGGCCAGGCAGAATCGAATGATTGTGGTAGGTTTGCTCACACACCCAGGGCTCCCCTAGCCGTTGGTTGATCTATGGTGGGTTTGGCTGGTGCGGTTCAGTTCTGCCCCAAGCATCTCTCATCTTCCTCTCAGGATCAGTGGTCCGGCTGGCAGTGTAGTTTCAGGCCAATGGCAGAGGCAAAAGAGGGTGAGCAGAAACCCATGAAGCTCCTAAACCTCAGCTCAGAGCTTGCATGCCCCCAATTGCCTTATTCCACTGGCCAAAGCAAGGCGTACGGACGAACCTACAGCCAAGGCGCAGGAAAATGAGCTCTATCCTTCAGGAGGAGGGTGAAGAGTGAATATTTCTGATCAATGATCTAGCCTATCTACTCCCCAATCATTCTAATGATGCTGTGCTTCTATAAACAATCGATTCGGAATCTACAGTTGAACGGTCCTGTTACGGCTTGAGTTCGTGTCAGCCAAAAAGAAATGCGCATGAGATTTCAAAAGCAGACGTGAAGCAGTGGCTGTCACTCTCCGAAGTTCTTTTGATCAGCCAGATGTGGCCGTGGCCAGAGGTTGCCGGGGGTTCGGCTGGCTTTTTCCCTGTCCTGCTCTGGATCCTAACTGCAGACCGTCCCAGGTGACGGCCACCCAGAATCGGTGGCAGAGCTCTCCCCGAGCCCTGCCTTTGAGGGCTAAGTTTGGCAGAAAGGATGTGTTTGGATTCTCGAGCTGATGGGCTGGTGTCGCCAACGCAGATCCTCTACCCACAGGACTTTGGCTTCTTCTGCTCCTCCCACAATTGTGTCAAGTCTGGTTTCTACAACAGAAGGTTGTTTTTTTCTTCTTCTTCTTCTCATAACACAGCGACTCTGCCCCCCATCTGAGCCCCGCATGACTGGAACCGTCCCCCAGGCTTCCCCAACCCCGTGCAGCCGCCGTGCCCATGACTCAGCCAGGGACCACTGTCCTCACCTGCCTCTTAACTGCTCAGCACCTCGCTCTTAAGTGCTCCTGCTGTTTCTGCTGTCACTCCTTGTGTCACAGCTTCTCTGTCCCAAGTCCCTTTCCCCAGGCTACTGCTCTGGGATTCCCACAATTTATCTAACCAAGATAACAAAAGGCAGGGAATTCCAAAGGGCCAGTGGGTCCTTTCATCACGATACGGCCACGCCTTCTGGCAGGCCCTCTGGTGACGATGACAAACCAAAGCGACCAGGCTTGGTGACAGTTAGTAGGAAGTCATTTGGGGAGCAGATAGGACCTGGTAGAGTCCCCCAAGTGGCTTTCGGCTCCTCTGAAAATGGGCAGAAGCGAGAGTATATTAATCCTCACACTTCTTTACCTAAGTAAGTTTTTGCCTTTCTTATGAGAAACAGGGTGGTTTTGTCACAATTAGGTGGATTTTAAAATCAAGGTACTTTAAATCTAAATGAATGTATTAGAACTGCAATTTCTAAACAAAAATTGACCTCTCCTGGGTAGCCACCTTGTGAGTTTACAGTCTTACTTCTGCGATAACGCAGTGCACATCTCAGCCGCCTTGTCTCCGGCCTTGCTTGGGGTGTAGTGAGTGGTGAGGACTCATCCCATCTGAAGATAAGCTCAAGCTTTCGAAACAACCAGAAGTCAGTCGGTGACTAATCTGATGAAAACAGTGAGTTGTCAATGTCATAGAAATGATTGTAGAAACAGGCAGCTCTGGAGAGCTGTGTCAAAGAGATTCTCGAGAGATGTTTTCATCCCTGGGTGTGAATCCTGGGAAAAGGTCACAGCCTGTCAGAGACAACTGGAGAGAAGAGGGGAAAACATCAATTCAGACATTAAATTGTGGCATTTAAAATAACATAGCAATAGTCCCAGTTTCCACAAGCTTAAGACCCCTATTGTATTTTTATTAGTAGGTATTATTGATTTATTTATAACTGATAAAAGGAAATTATTATAAATCAAGTGAGTATTTCCTCCTCTTCTGGAATAGCATACTGCTCCAACAGCCACTGCTTGCTCTCCCAGCAGAGTTTACCCAAGGCTGGTCTGTCCCAGAGGGAATTGGAGGATAATGATCAACGCGTTAGCACGTGTGCAACTAAAAAATGGGTAGCTTTTACTTCTTCTTACCAGGGAAGTGACTTACAGCTTAGCTGGCTAATCGTCCTAGCAAGGCCGTTCTTTGCTGCTAGCTCAATCAGTTCTCAACTGGAGTCTAGTCGGCAAAGCAGAAACTACTTGAAGTTGATATAAAATTGTCTTTGCAGGTAGAAAACAACAACAAAAGAAACCAGGTCAAATATTGGCAGTTTCCTGCCAGTGCCTCCCACCAGCCATACCCAGCCAGGGGGCAGCCGACAAGGGAGCGAGGACCCCTAGCCTGCGGGACTGAGCCACAAGGGGAGGGAAGGCAGGGAAGGGAGGGAAGGGACGCTCTCTGCACCAGCAGCCTGGGGCTCCACTCAGAGGCAGGCAGCTCAGAAGAAATGTCCCAGGCGTCGCGGCCAGATGACAGCTGTCTAGGCTTTGACAAAAAAGAGCCTTTCTTTTTGGAAATAGGGTCTTTGCAGAGGCAACCGTGTTAAGATGAGGTCATAACAGATTAGGGCGGGCCCTCCATCCAATGACTGGAGTCCTGAGAAGAAGAGGGCAATTTAGGCCTAGAGAGACACGGACACACAGGGAGAAGGCCACGTGAGCACGGAGACAGAAATGGGAGAGACGCGTCCACACACCAAGGAATGTCGAGGATTGCCGGCGACCACCAGCAGCTACGAAGGGTGGAGGGAAGATCCTGCCCTGGAGCCTTCAGAGAGAGTGTGGCCCTGAGGACGCCTTGATCTCAGACTTTGAGCCTCCAGAATTGCAAGAGAATAAATTTTTATTGTTTTAAGCCACCGGGTTTGTGGCCACTTGTTCTGGCAGCCCAAGGACACGGATACAGGCGGGATCTTGCAGAGCTAGCTAAGGTGGCCACGTAGAGCCCTGAGGTTTGGTGGTGACCCTGGCCTGCCCCCATCGGAGTTCCCAGGTTCTCCCTGCTGCATCTCTCCCCCTGGGTCACCTGGTTCTGAAACAAGAGTTGATCATGTGGCTTCTCCCATTCCAGGGTTCAAGTGGAAGGCCCATCAAAGGTCACACGTGGGGAAAACTTCCAGAGTATTTTGAAGAAAGAAAAGAAGATATATCCTCTCTTCTTCCATCCTTCCTCCCCTTTTTAGCACTTTCTCAGAGTCTTTCTCCGTCCATCGCCTGTCCGTGCGTGCTGTGCGGGCATTAGCAGGACCGACTTCAGGGAGCGAGCTGCTCAGGCGCTCCTTCTGATCTTTGAGCATTCACTGTTTGTGGCACGCACGCCTTGGGGAGCAGAAAAGCACATTGCAATCCCTTTTTCCTTCCTCTTGGAACGCGTCTCTGTTACTTCACGACAGAACGTTCTGACGGGGCTGAGCTGATTTTATGTTCCTTTCAACACTGCACGGGGACGCGTGCGGAACGGAGGGGCCTCCAGCTGCTGTGAATTATTGGCCACCCCTTTTCCTCAGGAAACTATTGTCGGACGTTTTCACAAAAACGAACGCCTAGATCTTTCTCTGTGTCTCTGTGTGGTGTTTGAGATCACTGGGGTAAGGGAAGGGAAACTCGTTCCAAAGCAGCTCAGGCGGGCAGGAAGTGCATTGGGTCATCTGGGAGTAGAAGGGGTGCCTTGGTCCTGGCCGGCGCTTGCTTTGGGGGTGCTTCCCGCCTGCGGGCTGAGGGGACTCTTGGTGGTGCAGAATCATCCCAAGAATCCCAATGTTCGACCTGCCCAGCCAGTAAATACTTGTAGAAGCCCCCAATTATCGTGACAATGAAAACTCACCTCCACCTCTCTTGCCTCCCCCAGTTGTTTACCTCCAAAAGCTGCACATTGCAGGAGCTATTGGTCTCCGGGAGGCTTCTTACTGCAAACTCCAGAGGCTTTCTGCCTGCGGGCTCGTGCCTGGCCGCAGCCCTCGCTGACAGCGCGGGGGGTGCTGGAGTCTGCCCCCGCACAGCCTAGGCGCCACTGTGAAGCCCGCTCTGCACCCTCCGCCAGAGCTCCCAGGGGGAGCTGCAGGCGCCCACAAGGCACATGACTCGATAACACACTTACATTAGTGTCCTCTGGCTGCTGTGACAAATGACCGCAACCTCAGTGGATTGCAACAACGCACGTCTATTACCTTACAGTTATGGGGGTCAGAAGTCGGAAATGGGCTAAGATCAAGGTGCCAGCAAGGTGCATTCCCTTCTGGAGGCTCAGGAACTCGTTTTCTCATCGTTTCCACCCTTTGCAGGCCGCCTGCATGCTTTGTCTTGTGGCCCCTTCTTTTATATTGAAGACAGCAGCACAGCATCTGCAAATCTCTCCACTCTGACCTCCCCTTCCCCCTTTAAGGACCCATGTGATTACACTGGGCCCACCCACATCACCTGGGGTACTCTCCCTGCATTAAGGTCAGATGACTAGCGAACAGGTCCATCTGCAACATTAATTCACCTCTGCCTCATGCCTGCTCATATTCACAGATTCCGGGGATCGGGCTGCAGGCATCCTTAGGGGCCATTATTCTCCCACCCTGTATTGGCTTCATTCTCTTCTGTGTCTCACTACCCCCCTTCCCTGTTGGTCTTTCTTGGGGTCATTTCCCAAATAAACCACTTGCACTAGAAGTCTCCTCTCATTGCTTGTGCAGAAGTTCCCAAAACAAAACACCGCCTAAAAGGGAATTCCTACCTAGAACCACTGGTCTACAGACACCAGTGAGTCATCGGGACTTTGTTTCTCTCTTGACGCTTCTTTCACTGCCTTTGCCACTGGTGGCAACATGGTCGGAGGCAACCAACCAAGCCCAACCAGGCCTACGATCTTCCCTTGCCTTGGGGAACTCCAACCAAGCCCACGACCTTCCAGATTCAGTTTCACTGGGGAAGAGTAACTCCAGCCTACATCCCGGGATTCATTCTAACTGGACTGCTTTAGGTTGTGCGTCTATCCCTGACTTAAGGCTCTAGGCTGAGGGTTACGATGCTTTCACTGGCCAAGCCTGAGTTACATCCTCCACTCCCAGGGCTGAGCTGAGCCTGCCCCAGGCTTCACGGACTAACAGTGGAACAGGATGGCTTTGCAATTAAAAAAATCAGGAACAACTACCCAGAGATGCAGTAGTGAAGGCTGGGAAGGCAAATAAATAGCAACTACATTGTCTTTTCTTTCTTTCTCTCCCTCGCTCCTTCTCCGAGCCCCTGCCATGTGTGGGTGTGTGTGCCTGTGCGTACATAGCACGGGATGCCTGAGTAGATCTTAGGGAGCACCCAGGGAATATGTGGCCAGTATTTCCCATGTGACAAAACAAGTGCAAAGAGTTGCTGTGGGTCAGACACACTGCCTGGGAATACCCTTCTCCTGATTCTAGGCCCTGGGACCCTGCCCCCCCCATCTGATATCTTCCAGATTGGGCAGCCTTTTGTAGCCCAGATTTATTTTGTATTAACTAGTGCACCCGAGGTGATGGTGGGAGCTATCTCCCTGTTGGTAATTATTTTTGCCTTATCCTTGCCAAATGCACGTTTGCTGCAGGATGCACACGAGGAAGACATGGTGTGGAAGCGAAAGGAAACATGCATTCAACAGACCACATCGAGGATGGGTGCACCTCACCATGTGGTTGTGATGGCGCATTTTGCATGGCCCAAAATACGTTTCTGACAATAGGCCTGGAAACCTTTTCTGGAATGAATAGAGTTATAAAACATGGGCATTTCAGATTTCAAGATTTCTTTGATCTTGGAAGATTTTGTATTCACACAGGGAGAGAGGATGGGATTTGAAGGCAGACAGAACTGGGTTTGAATCTGAGCTTTGCCATGTACTAGCTCTGTGGATTTTTGCACTGTTACTTTGCTGCTCTGAGTCAAATTCCCCTATCTAGCATTTGTGCTCATTAAAGGTAGACTAGACCAAGCAAGGTCAAAAGTGACATTCACATGAAACATCAGTTCCATTTTCCCACAAAGGCCTGTTTTGTGTTTTTGCATAATGGTATTCAAATTTTCTGCCTGTGTAATGTTCTTTCCAACTTGGTGATGTTAATGGAAAGGGTACAACATTAGTCATCATTGCTCATGAACTACAAGTTAATAGTTATCTATTGACGCATTAAACAAATTCCAAATTTCAAGACCTAAAACAATAAAAATTTATTTATCTGAAAGTTTCTGTGGGAATTCAGAACCGGCTTAGCTGGGTAGTTTGGACTCCGGGTATCTCCTGAGACTTGAGTCCTGTGGGCCAGGGCTGCCGTCTTCTGAAAGCTTGACTGAGATTGGAGGGTCAGCTTCTAAAATGGCTCCCTTGTATGGTCCGCAGGTCCGTGCTGACCGCTGTCAGGGGGGCTCTAGTCCTGTCTTTGTGAACCTCTATGGAGGGCTGTGGCTGCTTGAGCACCCTCACAACATGGCGGCTGCCTTTCTCCATAGCAAGTAATCCAAGAGAGAGCAAGATGGAATCTGCAATGTCTCCTGTGAGCTAGACTTGGAAATCACACCCAGTCGTTTCTATAATATTCTCTTGGCTACACGAGTCAGCCCTGTTCAGGTTGGATGTGAATACCAGGAGGTAGGGACCTCTGTCACATGCAGACAAATCATCTCTTTGACTGACACGTGGCTTGCAAAGTACTCCATCAGTTACCGTAGCTACAGTTACTTACAAGTTCTGATCACTGCTGAAATCAACAACTCTGGTGATTTCATGAGTTCTGCTTGGATGAACTTGTTTGTGGTCTATCTCACGCAAATGCCAAACCACGTGGCATGTGCTGGTAGGAAGCCTGGTGAGCGATTGCCCTTGCACTCAATGAATCTGCAGTGGCCAGCTCAACGGATGCCGAAGAAAATGCTTTCCCAAACACACCACTCGTTTAATAAAAGCCAAAAAGACATGCACGTTTCTACGGCACAATTCAGGCTCCTGGTTGATGAAGGCAGAACGTCTGCAGCTGCTGACTGATCTGCTTATGGGCTCAGCCAGGACAGTGTTCGTGGCATCAAGCCCAACAACCCTGGCCCAGGGAGGCTTTGCTCTAGCAATACCTAACTTGCTTTAGCGTAGAGCAGGCAATCAAGAAATGCTGTTTTTATTATGATCAAGATGACGACAGCGATGATGATGATTAACAAGAAATGACCTTAATGAGACAAATGTCTTACAACCTCAGAAGCCACAATACATCGGGTATTAAGGTGAAGATAAAGAATCTCCTTAGAAACCTTTAGATGAGCACATTCTTTTCCAAGTCGTAACACCAGGAAATACGGATCAGTTCCCTCCTTGCATCATTTATAGCATGCATTGCAAACTCATGAGCCGTAGTCATGGGAGGGAAGTCGTTCCTCTCTCTGAAATGTATTAGTTAGATCAGCTGTAAATCAGCTCAGTATTTCTTGGACTTAATTTCTGCATAGACTTTTCTCCTCTCTTGGGAATAAGGCTATACTTATTTTTTTAATGTTTTCTGGTTTCTCTACTACTTGATCGGCCCCTTTGGGTCACCCATTGTGTTTTTCAATCTTAATTTTAGGTGAGAAGTTTAGCCAATTGCTTTCTTGAGCTGCCTTCTTTAAAACAAAAATAAAAATAGAAAGAAAAAAAAGCCCCAAACCAGAAACAGCTTTCCATTCAGGCTCTTCTACATAACCCTGGGTATACCGGGGGAGGAACGGGAGAGTGAGAACTTGCCGGAACATATGCTTTTGGTTGACTGTGTGAATGTGCATGGAACATTTACAAGTGATGACTGGAAGTCAAAGTTTCTGTAAACCTCTTCCCACTAGCTTTGTGCAGGGAAAATGCCACCGTGGAGTAGAAAGAGGTTTGCATTAACAGCTGCAGAGGAAAGGTGTGCAGAGAGACTTTGGCCTTGAGGTAGACCTGGTGCAGTGGGGGAGGGGAGGGTGATTGGCAAAGAGGAAGAATATTTCATTTTGATCTTATTTTCTTTCTGTTTTGTTGTCTTTGTGTTGATTGAGCATAGAACATGTGAATGCACCACAGTATCTTTTTGTATTTATTCAAGGCCAATTCTTAGTGCAACATAGGAAGAGAGAACATAACCAAACAACATTGTTTAATATAATTATAATTGGGAGGAGGCTTAGGCATCTTGGCCTTCTTGGGTTTAGGAGTTTTAGTCTTTAAAACTAAAGGGGGATCTCTCGGGCCATTTTGCACGTTATGCTTTTAGAATGATCTGGCATAGGTCCCTGTTTTGTGATTTTTTAACCTGCTGTCTCAGGTGATGGTGGTGGGCCAATCAGTGAAAGGAAGCCCAGCAATCATTCTTGAGGTAGCTCCTGGGCAGACGATGGAAGCAGAACCACACAGCATGTAACTGGCACGATGATGGGGCACGGATATTCCTGCCCGTGTTTAACTGTCACCCATCAATCTGCACGTGTTTCCATCTGCACTGGCCACCACCCGTCAACCAATCATTGGCAGGTTTGAAATATAGATGCCTCGTACCTTATCATGATGCCTCCTCTGCCACATCTATAAATCATAAATACTGAAAGGGAAGCGGGGGAAGGAAAAAAAAAAGAATTTGGAAAGGGTAATGCTTGCATGAAGCAAACTTAATGTTGAGTTTATTTAAAGATTGTGCATATTTTGTTTGGTTTTTATGCTATTGAAATGTTCAGGGAAGAAAGAAATTTTAAACTTTATGGTTAAGAAATAGCTGGCAGAATTCCATGGCACAATGGAAGGACCATTCAGAAATCAAGAGTGGTTCTTCCAGGTGTGCTAAAATTGTTAGGGACAGGAGAGTTGGTCAGGTGTCTGTATTTTGGGACTTCTTTAAGGAGCCATGAGATGCACTCATGCCCCTGTGCATACTGCCCCCACCCACCAAACAATGCAGAGTATGGATTACCAAAGATAAGCCCAAGGGCAGTATTTGCAAATACAAAGCCTTTCCCCTGGTAGGAGATGGGGAACTGGCAGCGAGAAGGGGTCATTTCGTATCCCTGCACAGATGAGCTACTGAGGGCGGTCCATAAGCCCACAGACCCCAGGGGCTTTGTCTCTGCCTTTGGGGCCTCGTCTGGGAGTGATGTGAGGGGAGTCCTCAGGGGCCCTAGGAAGGACAGACGAGTGTAAGGAAACAGGGCTGAAAACTGGATAGGGTGGGTCTCAAGCTTAGTCAGTATATAGGAGTTGGCATTCATTTTACCCCTTTGAGTAAAACAATTTGAAAGCAGAGTCTACACATTCAACACATCGATAAGAAGGCTTTGTGGCAGTGAAGCTGTATACCTTTGCAGCAGACACTGTCATCTGCCCACCCAAGGTACATATTTTCCCCTTCCTTTCTTACTAGAAAACCCTCCTATGGTTAGGGGCCCCCGTGTGCCTAGCTAAAGAAAACTCATCCATTTGAGGAAGACATATGGCATAGCACAGGCATTGAGAAGGAGCTATAAGTCTCAGGAAGGGCAGTTCCTCCTGAATACAAAGGAATTGCTTTTCTGCCCTTTTCCTGCTGGATGGTGGTCCTGAAGGCTGTGAGTACAGCAGCCACCTTGTGCTCATGAGGAGATAACACAGGGACAAGCACCTCCCCACTAAGAATGGAAAGATGGGAACAGTCAGGTGGCACCTGCAAGATGCTGGGCTGGCCCTGCACAGGTTAGCACTTCTGAGACTCCCGTGGCATGAACTGAGCACACCCTTGGTCTGTAAGCCACTGTTAGGTTTCCTGTACTTGTAGCCAGAGACGACCCAAACTGATTCAATGTGCTTCTCTCAAGAAAGCTTAATGTTGAATTTTTAAAAGCAACATTATCCAAAAAATAACTTATCTAGCTTCTCTATGACAGACTTTGCAAACTCAAATGTTTTTAATGTCATGATGTATAACACCAGGATTTGGTAAACCTTTCCTGTAAAGGATCGGATAATAAATCATTTTGGCCTCATGGGCCACACACAGTGTGTTGTAACTACACAACTCTGCCATTGTAGTGTGAGAGTGGCCACAGACAATACATAAATAAATGGTGTCCATGGCTGTGTTCTAATAAAACTTTATTTACAAAAGTAGACAGACGGTTCCCTGGCTATATTTTGCTGACCACTGTGTAATACCATCAAATTACCTAGAATGAGAAGAACTGACGAGTGAGATCCCTGCATTTAGAAGACATTTATATGAAAGCACCTAGTCCTCTTTAAGAAATACTTTTGTGCTGGCGACTTAATATTAAACCATGTGATCCCATATGTTGTGACTGCTTAGAGTTGCCCTTAAGACACCCTCCTTTTTTCCTGGGAAATATGCCACACCCTATTTTACTCTCTGAAACATTGCAGGACTTTTGGGTGCTAGGCTCAAAGGTGAAACACTTTTGGAATTTTATTGGAGAAAAGAAACACAAAAATTTTTATTTTTATCTTTACTTCTAAAGCCCTTTCAATTCATTCCCAAGAATATTCTTTTCTTTAAAAAATGTGGCCCAATTTTCTGATTATAGATTAACATACATACATCATAGAAAAAAATGGAAAAGTCTATTTATTGTACAGAAAATCACTTGTTGACACATGCAAGCCACGTCAATTAAAACAATGGAAGTTCAGACAAATTGATATGAATATAGATAATTAGACTCTCCCGGCTTTGGGGCTGGGTTATTGGTGTCTAGAGAAGTGTTCTAGCAGTAGTTGACAAAGAAGCAGAGGAAGATACATGGGTGTTGGTGGACACTTTTGCTATGTTCTCTTTAACCTGCTTCTGAGACTGGGCTGCTTATAAGAGTTGCATTCAGGATAAAATGATCAGAATATGGTGCAGGTGGATTACTTCCGCCAGAGTGTACATATTTCCTTAGGAAACAAGTGCCTTTTAAATAAAATTATTACTAAATCTTTTAAATTACTTTTATCCTGATCCTTTCAAAGAAATAAATGCTCATTATAGAGAATTTAGAAACATACAGACAAATACCAAGTAGTAAAAAAAAAATAACACTTTCTATTCCTGAGACAACTCTTGGTATGATGTATACTGGCATTTTTCCTTCCATTTTTCTTTCTGTGTATTTTTTCTTCTATGCATTGTTGATATAATATTGTGCATATAATTTTGATTTTTTTCCTGAGAACTATTCTTTCAAACATTTTCCTGCTATTTAGATCTCTTCATCATCATGTTTGGAGAAGGGTATCAAATAAATTCCATCAGAGTGAACCCTTCCCTTGTGTTAGACATTTAGACCTTTGACATTTTATTGCTATCAATAATTCAGCTTTGCCCACAGTTCAGTTATTTTCTTAGGACAGATTGCTAGAATAAAAGTCACAAAATCAGAGTGTATAAATAATTGCAAAGTCAAATTCTTTTCTGTAAAAGTTGTTTATAAAAATACTGTACTACCATACCCCCCCACAGGAAATCTTACTTCACAGTCTCCAGCCCTAAATCACGTGGTCTCCATTGCGGCTTTGTTATTTTTCTGACTCCAAGTGCAATTACATGTTATTTACATCTCTTGATTTCTTTTTCTCCTTCTAATTCTGCCACCTCCCTAGTTCCTCCTCTTCATTCTTTTTCTTCTAAAAAATACTTATACCTTCTACTGTGTTCCCGATGTTCATGTTCTTCTTCACATTCGTATGTTCAAAGCCTTCAAGTTATAGTACGAGGAACTGGAGCCACTGGAGGAGATTAGGTCATAAGGATGGAGCCCTTATCAATGTGATCAGTGTCTCTATAAAGGAGGCCCCAGAATGCTCCCTCACCTCTTCCACCATGTGAGAACAGACCCAGGAGACGTCCGTCCATGAACCAGGAAGCGAGCCCTCACCAGACACTGAATCTGCCAACACCTTGATCTTGGACTTCCCAGCTTCCAGACCTGTGAGAAATAAATTTCTGCTGTTTATAAGCCACCCAATCTATAGTATTTTGTTATACCACCCCAAATGGACAGAGACACTTCCCTCATTTATCAAATTTAAAAAAAAAATGTATTTCCTTAAAAATTATTTACTCAGTATCATTTAAAATCATATCTACTCTCAGCCTAGAACGATCATTATTCATGCCCGGGGCTAGTCCAAGCTTCATGGATAATACAGAGGTTTGGTTAGCAAGAAAGAAAAGGTAATGCTGTAGGTTCAGCAGCTAACAAGTATCTGCCCTGAAACCCAATCTCATTTTATTATAAAAAACTTAGAATAAACTTAGAAAATAACAAAATCATTAACTTTTTATATATGCAAATTTATATATAGTATTTTTATGTTACATATAGGATTATACTGTACAAAAAATTTTGTGTATATTGCTTTCTACACTCAACCATAAATTGTGAATATTTGGCCATAGTTTCCACAAAGCCATTTTAAATCATACTATATTCTATTATTCTATTGTATGAATGTATTGACTATTCCCACACTATCAGCTATTCGTTCGTATCACTAAATATTCTTGTAAAACATCATTTTTCCCGCTGTATAAATATGTCATAGTTTATTTACTTCATTGCAATCCCACATTGCTGAACATTAGGGTGGTTTTAATATTTAACTATTATAAATAAAGCAAAGGGATATCTTTGGGCATACCCATAGTTTGTTTTCCTTTAAACTTTCTTTGCTGGGTCAAAATGTGTGCATGCTCTTGTGGTCATTGGTAGACATTGCCAACTTGCCTTCTAGAAAGTCAGTACCAATTTATAGTCTTGTAGGGACCATCCCTATGAGAATATCTCATTCCCCACTTGTTCATCAACGTTAGGACTTACGTGTTCATTGTCTTTGCTGAATTGTGTTCCATTATGACTCTAATTTGAATTTCTTTTATTATAAGTGATTCAGGTTGAGCATTTTTTTGCATGCCAATTGTTAATTTGCATTTCTTTTTCTGTGAAAGATTTGTGTACAGCTCTCCCCATATTCACACTGAAATGCTTGTGTTTTGCTTTAACAAAGTTTAGCAAAAATTCTTTATAAAAAGGACATTAAGTATGTGCCATATGTGTTATGAATATATTTTAATCAGGTTAGTTAACTTTTGTTAACAATTTTGTTTATGGTATTTCTCAATAGAAAGAAGCTTAAATGATTATGAAGTCATACCTGTTAATCATTTCTATATGGTTTCTGCCTTTGACAGCATAGTGTTTTTTTTCATCAATTTCTACGATAGTTTTGTAAATCTTCATTCTTATTGTTACAAATATTTCCTTCCATTGTCACCTGCTTTTAAGCCATAAAATGTTTTTTGACTTACAGAGTGTTTCATATTGTTATTTCATCCAATCTGTTTTTATATTTCTCTATGATTTTTCCATGTTGTTTATGTTTAGAGACTTTTTCCTTACACAGAGATCAGCAAAGGTGTCATCTATATCTAGCAGAGCCCTTCGGAGCTTGGGCAGCCAGGACTATGTAATGAGCTTCTCTGACCTCAGTCTCCTTGGCTGTACAATGGGCATGATCTCAAGCAGGTAATGGGCAGATTACATGAACTAATTCGTGAAAAGCCTTTAGTTCAGTGCCTGGCACATGGGAAGCTCTTAATAGGTGTTAGATACTTTTTTCCTCCTAGATTAAAAAAAAAGATCTTACTTCTGACATTTGACTTTCCACTCCTCTGGATTGATTTTTGGGTATAATTTGAACGGAAGATCCAAATTGACTTGCTCCTACAAATTTTTAATCGATCTTCATCATGCTACCTTGGAATGGTTCTAACAGCAACTGAAATGACAAGTCATTGCTACAATATTTTATTAGTATCAGGTAAGAAGTGTTCGCATAGAGCCTACTGTATATAAAACCGGTACTATATACAAAAAAAGAAAATACCACAAATCCATGGGGAAGGAATGGATTACTCAACAAGTGGTAATAAAAAAATGAACTGTATTTGGGGAAAAGATCTGATTATATCCTCCCATATACATCAAAATATGTCCCAGAGGAATTAATGCGCTACCTGAAAATATTAATGTGTCACCCATATATTACACACATATTGCATTTGTATCACACGTATAATCTAAAAATAATGCTAATAAAAATTCTTCATTAAGTATTCACCCTGTGGCAGCCACTGAGCTATGACTATATGCAAATTGTGTTATTTAAACGGCTCACATGAAGCCTGTGTTTTTGGTGCTGTTATTATATTTATGGTGAGGATTCTGAGACACAAGTGAGGTTAAGCAACTTGCCCTAGACTCACAGCAGAGCAGAAAAGCCAGGATTTGAACCCAGAGAACTCTTTACCCAGACACTGTGCTGTCTCACCATGAAAATAGTCATAGACCTTACTTTAATTTTTAAAAAAAGAAAACTATTTCTGCATTTCAAAGACCACCCTTAATAATTAAGTAACATACAATAAACTACGGCGAAAATACAGAAATATTTCTATACATGTATATACTCAAAATCGAGTTTCCACTTCTTCAACCGCTGTGCCATATGTGTAATTATCAATGAGTTCTGGTGAAACCTGGAGCCTTAGCTCAGGAGGGTCCGACATACGGCCCAAGTGGTGTGTACGAAGTTTGCTTTGGAGGGTCCCGGGGGACAGAGAGCACCTGAAATAAAGATGTGTTTTCCTCCAGAGTACTTTAAATGGAAATATAGGAATTGTGCATGGTGGCTTTTGTGAAGAAACATGCCGAATGTGTTCAGGTGTGAGGGACTAAGAAAGAAGCGGTGGTTTCCAATGAGTCAAAGAGTCATGTGGAGATGGCAGACACTGGTTTGTGACGCAGCGGCCTCTCACGTGGCCGAGGCATATGCCATAGGCTGAGATGATTACCAGCGGTTTTATTTACTTAATAATAGTTCATGCTTCTTCCAGGGACTACCAGGGAGGCTGGCTTGTATTTTACATATCATTACAGAGGAGCTTATGGTGAAGATGTACGAATGATAAGACCATGATTATTCAGTAACCCAACATTCATTTTCAAGCCCCCTTCGCTCTTCCCGCCTCCATTATAGAGGCTGGAAAAACTGATTATCTTTTCCGGCCTCATCTGTGGCTTGCGTGGCCATGTGGCATAGTTCCAGTCAATGGTTCATGGGGAGGGCTTAAAAGAGGGACAGATATGATGGCTGCCTTGTTTTTCTTTCCTTCTTCCTGACTTGAGTATGGATGTGATGATGGGTCTTTGGCAGCCATCATCTTTTGGTCTTCTGCCCCCATGAGTGAGAGGCCATGAGATTGGCAGAAACACGGTCATTGACACTGTTGAGCTGCTGAACTAACAGTGAAAGCCAATTTCTTCAGACTTCTTAAAAAACTCGCTTTGTTTCAATCATTGTAAATCAGATCTTCTTTGTAGCTCAAAGCTTTCCTGAATAATACAATGTGCAAAATAAGAAACACAAATGGCCAATCTGATATGAAAAAAAAAATTCAGCTTCAATAATAATCAAAGTATAAAATTTGGCAAAGATTTTGAAAAGTTGATCACACTTAGTGCTTGGGAGGCTGCTGCAAGATAAGTATTCTCGTTCACTGCTGGTAGTGTCATGACTTGGTACAGAGTGTCTCAAAAGATGCAGATGAATTTATTAAGCACCTTCAAAGAGTTACTCCTCTTTGACTAAGTAATTTCACTCTTGCAAACCTATCCAAAGGAAATAGTTAATAACATGAACAAATCTCCACATGTGCTGTGATCTGAGTTTTATAAGAAAACAAACATGTATCTTCATATAATGTAGACTGGTAAGAAATAATACAAAAATGTTAAGAATTGTAATTTCTTATTTTGAGTGATACTTTGTTTTTCCTTTTCCAATTTTTTTTAAGGAAGAACATGCATTTAGTTGTAAATTAGGAAAAGACTAAAGTTATTTAAAAGAATAATACCACTGAATGCTCAAGTCTCTATGCTTGGAATCTACTACTTTAGTGGCAATAACAGTGAAGCATCTTCCTCGGTCTCTGGTTATAGGCCCTTCTTTTTATTTACTTTTACATTTGTTACTGTGAGACTGAGTTTACCGAAGAGAGCCATCAAATAAAACTCTGGGAATGATGGCAGGCACACATATGATCGCTTGAATTTGACAATGGTCCTGGGAATTACGTGAGGTTGTTACTAAGTCCATTTTTACTTTTAGGAAAGAGAAAGAAAGGAAGCCTGTCTTCCTAAGTTCATTCCACCTGTGAGAGGCAGAGTGCAGGCCTGACCTGGGTTAGTTTATTCTAGGCCTGGACCCCTTGTTTCAACAGCAGGATTTCTGTCTCATATGAGTGAAATACACCCAATTAGAGCCGCAGCTAAAGTTCCCTGTGATTGCAAAACAGACTCAGGAGAGAAGCTGGTTTTAGGTCCAGACTGGAAAAGGATGAGGAAGGCAACTGCTAGCTGCACAAATTATACACATTCCCAATGCTTATTTTTACAAATCCCTCAACTCCACCCTCCACCCACATCCATAACGTAACCAATGTGCAAAAAAGAAAATCTGTTTCTGAGCTAAGTGCCAGAGCAAGCATTGTTCGTGAAGAATAAACTACAGGTACAAAGTTGTGAATGTCTCCATCAGGGGAATCAGAAGAGTGGGGAGATGAAATTGCATGCAAGACAAAAGACATGCGGAATCCCATTAATATAAACTACGGACAGAATCAAGGCCAGTTGGCTGTGTCCACGTGAACTTCCATCCTGCCACTTACTAATACGTACGATGCCGCGGCCCAACTTTTGATTCTGGAAATTGACTTTTCCCTTTGAGATAGGTGTCACAGGAGGATATTAGAAGTTAGAATATTCTTAAATAACAACATGCATATGAAAGAGATGGTTAAACTAAAGTGGCAATATTTAATAGATTTAATATCTAAAGTGCAATTTTTAATAGAGATGAAAATAAATGCCAACATGTGAAGCAGCGAAGACACAGGCGTTGCTCATTATAAGCAGTTGTTAATAGGGTTCTTTAAAACTGAGCTCTACACGACAGAATGAAACTGTCTTGTGTGTGTACAGTTTTCAATGCCCCGTCTACCCCGACACATCCCAGCCTGGCTGGGACCCACCACTGGCTTTGGCTTCTGGACCCAACATTGCCCTGGTGGCTGGGCCACCTTCCCCTCCCTGAAAAGCAGACTGATCAGAAGCAAGAGGGCAAGGATATTCAATTTCTTCATGGACTACTGCCCGACTCTCGTTAAGCTTATTGAGATTTATTTTTATACCCTGGGCACCACAATCAGTGCTCGTTTTTAAACTGTTAAGGGATCATTTCAGGAATGAAAAAAACTATGTATATAAGACCCTATGTATATAAGACCTTTCAGTTCTCCGCTCACTTTCTCTATTTAAGTTCCGTTCCCCCTGTTTCTAATTTATGACTTTTTAAGTATCGTTTAAGTAGCAGATGTTTAAACACTTTTTAATCGGGGAAACTGCAACGTGCAATGGCTGGCTTTGGCAGGAGGCAGGTCTCGGAGCTCCGGTCGGCTGATGCACGTGTCGGGGGTGCACTGTCACCGCGCCGCCCGATCAGGGCTGCCCCACACCTTTCTGTTAGGTTCGCTTTCTGTTAGGAGTGCTTCAATCCGTCAGTCAAACTGGCTGGAACTGACGGGATGCGTAGGAAAGTATCAGTTCCTACTGTCACACGAGTACAATGTCTAGGCCGTGGCGTGCTCCCGAAATTAAGATAAGGTCAGTTTGCATTCTGGGTGAAGGGACGTGGAAAGCTAAAAGGGTGTTTGTCTCTGAGCTTGATTGCAAAAAGCAAAGAGGGAACCAGTTGAGCTGTGCCAAATCACGCTCTCCACTGCCAGGCACGGGTCCCCGCACAGCGGCTCCCGAGACGTGAGCCTGCTCCGTCCGGCGGTGAAGGGAGGCAGCCTCGAGAAGACAGATGCCAGCTCTTCTCCGCCCTCGTGCCTTTGTCTGTTCCCTCCAGAGTCGTTGCGAAGAGGGAGTATTTCCAAATCGACACAGACACACGCAGGCGTTCTTCTCTCAAAACTAGTACCCAAGGGTGACATGTCAGGAGCTGGCAACGCAGAGCTCACTTGCTTCAGATACTTTCACCTGGTCCCGGATAGATGTACAGCAACACGCCTGACTGTGGTCCTGCGGGAAAGACTTCATTCATTCACTCATTCATTCACGCGTGCTCTTGCCGGGTTACAGGAGACTGACACGGTTCCCTCCAGGAGGAAGGGTGCAGGAGGGAGAAAGAGGGGGGCCAGGAACCTGGGACAAGTCATTTAAGACAGCTAGGTTCCCTCTCTTTGTCCGTATGGTGGGAAAAATGATGTCCCTGCACCTGCTTTTCAGTCCCTGGAGTCCCCCAGAATATCCTAGGGGTGCTTGTTAAAAATGCCAAGTCTGAAGCTGACCCCAGACCTGCCGGATCCATCTCTGAGCATCTGCATTGGAAACTCTCCCCGTAAGTGATTGGGTTGAGAACATCAGATGTCATTCGGGGGTTCCTTTTGTATCTAAGGACCACGGTTCTCTGTACGATTTGTTATTTATGAGGTGAGGGTGGAGAGACAGACAAAATGGTCTCCCACTTCTTGTGCTGGTCTTGGTCTACCAATTTCTGCCTGGGATGCTGCCGTGGTGTGAACGTTGGGGTCCCAGCCTAGAGTCATGTTGACACTTAATGCCACGTGGAACAGTATTAAGAAGTGGAGGTGACTGGGCCTTGAGGACGCTGCCCTGATGGATGGGCTAGTGCCTTATAAAAGGGCTCAAGAGGGTGATTCGTCCCTTCCACCATGTGAGGGCACGGTGTTTGTCCCCTCTGAGGGGTGCAGCAATAAGGAGGCATCTTGGAGAGAGACAGCAGCCCTCAGCAGACACTGAACCTGCCAGAGCCTTGATCTCGGACTTCCCAGCCTCCAGAATCGTGAGAAATAAATTTCAATTCTTTATAAATCACCAGTCTCCGGTATTTTGCAATAGCAGCACAAAGGGACTAAGACACATGCTGAAGTCCTGATTCTGTTCCCTAAAATAGTCTGCCCCGTCCTCCTGGCAGCCTTCCGTGCTTCAGCAGCCCGCAGTGCTGAGGCCAGAGGTCGGGAGCGTTTGTGCTGCCTCAGGGGCAGAATTAGGGGCACAGGGTGTCAGGGAGGCCTTGCAGGAGACGAGGCGCCTGGCCAAGACCTGTCTCACTGTCCAATGGGCAGGGGAGGTTGGGGGTGACATGTCTGCAGTGTCCCTGGTGTCCGGGCAGCCTGCTGTCTGGTTCCTGCCACCCAGGAGTCAGGACGCTAGGCCAGCGCCTGCCTCTGTTTCCTCATCCATGCACGGTGGGCAGGAACACCTGGCCAGTGGCCCCATGGGGTCCCCCAGGAGGCTCCCGAGAAATGCGACAGGCACACGAAAGGGCTCGGACGACTAGGAGGTGTACCAGAAGTGCTTTTCCCCACTTCCTGGCCCCGAGTCCTCTTTGCCCTCAGCCCATTCCCCGTGGGCCTAATTACTGACGGCTTACTGCATCCTCATTAAGGATGGATGATGGCTTTGGAGATGATGGATGAGACTGTAAATGTTTTAAACTTCACCTCCAGGAAGAATTTGGGGGCCAGAGGCTTTCTGGGGATCCACAGAAACTACAACAGGTGTCGCCAACATGGAGCTCTCTCTGTCTCCTCCTGCAGGCAAATCAGCCAGCAATGTCACCATGTTTCATTCTAGGCTTTATAGAGCTGTGATTTAGGAGATCATTTTTAGTCCGCCCGCCTGCCCTGCAGACTTCAAGCGACAGCATCAGACACAAAGAAAACAGCTTCACGAGACCCTTGAACCAGCTTCCACGATTGCATGAAGTTAAGTCCTTCTAATAAATCTCCTACATGATCTGTCACTTCTGAGTGCTTCTGTTTCTCTGATCTAACCCCGACTGATACAAGCAGGATTCTATTTGCAACATGAGGCTGGGGCTGGCTGAGCCTTTTATAAAATGAGGGCTCCTGGTCCTACCCTTCAGCTGCTCCTGGGTTTAATGGTTTGCACCATTACCTAACTATTCCATCTGATGTCTGTAGGCTGGAGCCATCCTATTAAAGCTGCAGCTAACTTCCTTCTCTCCATTTTTGCTGCCCGATTGAACTCTGGGTTCTTTCCGTATTTTTCTGTCTTTATAGATACTTAAATGGTATCAGAGCTGTGACCACTGTCTCAGGCATTGGCTTTGGCTTATGGATGCAAGGTAGCCGGCTCATGGTGCCCCAGGTAGAACCAAGCCCTTCCATGAGCAGCACTTGGCCAAGTGCTGTCCAGTGGCTTTATGTTTGAGCAGGTTCCCCCGTGGGATCACAGCAGACCCTGCTGCGAACACTCGAACAGGGCACTCACCTGGCCTCCCACCAGGCAGGTGATGAGCATTTCCCTGCCACAGCTCAGCCCAGCCCCTGGTTGCCTGAGGTCCTTTCTCCCAGATTCTCTTGGTAGTGGTCCCAGCGCCCTTCCAGGAGGTCCCCCTGAGCAGGCTTTAAGACCAGCCCTTTTGCCTGGATGGCCCACATCTGGCCCCAGGGCAGTACCTGTCACTGGTGGGAGTGGACCTCACGCCCACCGTGGTCAGCTCCCTCTCTTTGCCCTGCTGTCTCAGCCTGCCACCCACAACGTCCCGTTGGTGGGTTCTCTGCACGGGCAGCAGACATCAGTCCACCAGGACTCCCCAAATCCAGGGCCTGTGGAGCTAGTTCTCTGATCAGCCCTGTAGAGATGGGTCTTGGTAGAGATGAATGGGGGGGGGGTCACACTTCCACCACCCCGTCCATTCCCCTATGAAAGGGTCTCATAGTTTTCTAGAGAGAAATCCCTTTCGCAAATCCTCCCTCTCCCAAACCTGACTTCTGTATCCCCTTGATGTGGGTGAATTCTCTAACTACTTGATCACTTTCTTTAAATGTTTGCATTAAGGTCTGTTTCATGATTTACCTGTAATCTGAAATCTATCACCCCCGGTACTTCAGGGAAAGCTTCTCACATAATTAATATCTTGTTCTATAGGATAACAAAACTTGGGCAATGCAGCCCAGGGAGATGGTGTCCTGCCCTGGTGTCAAGCATGGGGTCTGGGAAGCCCCCCAGGGGAGAAGGGGCCTCGGCTGGTGACCACGGCCATTCGGTTCCCCCAACTCAGACTCACTCTTAGGGCTCTGATTTCAGGACGGCCGAGCTGCCCTTCAGTGACCACTGGTCTTTCATATATTTGTCTTCAGGGAGGAGGTGGTGGTGATTGGCCACCCGATGGGTACGTTTCTTGTTGTAAATTAATTCGTCAATGTCACTGCCAGGCTCATAGGCTGAAAAGCCACTAGAAAGAACTGGAAACCTGAGTGCCGTGGCTCAGTGGGAACTACATTCCCAGCAGGATGCATCTAGCATCCAGTTTTGCAACCTTATTGCCTTCTTTTTTCCTCATCTCTTGGAGTGCATGTCCTTTTCCTTTCCTTCACAGCAGTCCCTGTCCACCAGCAACTTTCTCATCCCAATGACTAAATGGCTCAATGACATGCTGGACACTTTGTCAGGCTTCTTGAAGCTCTAAGGCCACCCAGAGCTTGTACCAGGACTTAGGGGCACTTGCTGAAAAGAATCTGCAAGTGGGATGGTTCCTGCGGCTCTGAGCACAAGAACTACAGTGCTCGGAACTATTTCCGGGAGGTCAGGAAACCAGAAAGCAGTGGAGACCTTGGCTTGAACAGGTCTTTAGGGCTGGTGTCTTCTTCTCATTGTCTTCACCAGGGAGAAGCCACCGTCTGGGAGCCTGTGGGAGCAAACTGCTTAGCAAGGTGCCCCAAAGATTCATGAGCCTGGGGGTGTCTCCCCAGCGAGGCCCTGGCATAGTTGGAGAGGCAGAGTGGCAGCGAAGAGAAAGCAACGGACACTGAGTGCACACTTGTATCGTGCCCGGCATGGTCCGGGCGCCGTCTATGCGTTTTCTCATCTTCCTCCCGAACGACTCCACGCGGCAGATGCTGTCATTAAGAACCTACCGCAGGTGGCGGGCGGTCTGGTGACCCTCTTTCCCTGGGCCTAACAGCTCATACGTGGCGGGGCTGAACTTTGACCGTACTTCTGAGTCCACATTCAGGATCACCATATCGGACCCCAGGGCTTTTGCAGCCCAGGAGGCAGCTCCATGAAACCTGGTCCTGTGACCCACTAGCTGGGGGGTTTGGGGCAAATGACGCGATGTATCTGAGCCTCAGTTTCTACACTGAACACGAGCATCACAACACTTAGTTGGCTGTGAGGCGAACGGAGAGAACAGGATGTCACGGACTGGCTGGTAGGAGATGCCCCTGTCCCTCCTCTCCAGGGCCCCATCTCCCCTCTGCCCCACCACGGACAGAGGTGACATCTGCCGGATCTTGGTGAAAGGTGAAGCCGCTCAGGTGAAAGGCGGTGACAGTGGTGGGGTGTGTTTCCAAGTGGTGAACACAACACAGGGGCCAAGCCTTCCAGAAAAGGAAGAGCCATCCGGAGAGACCCGTTTTCTGTGATGCTGGGGCCCGGCGGCCCGAGGAGCAGTCGTGTGTCTGGAGGTAAGTGTGCGTCCTTGCCTGGATGTCCCCTGCCCAGCCGCGGGGCGCCCCGCACTCCCCAGGGCCGTTCACACCCACCACGGCACCACGTTCATCTTCCAGTAGCTTCTCTCCTTTCCCCTGACTACTACACATTTTCCTCTTAAAAATAGCTTTTTATTGATTCTTCCTTTCTAAAAAAAAAAACCAATTTGTGTTCATCGGGGGACATTTTAGAAAGCACAGGCAAGCAAAAATGCGAAATTTAAAAGTCACATCCACGTTGAGCTTTTGTTTGCTCACTGTCTCTCATTCCTCAGATTGCATGAGTAATTTTTTATCCTTTTGGTCATTATTATTTTGCTAAGCACATACGTGCTGTCCCAGCCCTGGTTCCCGCAATGGCTCCCGCCGGGCTTCCGGCTCCTTGGGTGAGGGGCAGAGCCCCTGCAGCCCGGGCAGGGTGGAGCCGCCGCTCGCCCCTGCGCCAGCCTCCTCCGTATCCCGGGCCAGACCTCACACGGGCCCCTCCTGGGCCTCTGCCCCTCCTCTTCAGCCCCGCCACTGTCTATTCCGTCACCCGCAGGAGCACTGCTGCGGAAGTCCCCCAGCTGCTCTCCTGCCTCCATCCTCATCCTCCTCTAACCCTCTCTCGACACTGGAGCCGCTGCCCCTTCTCAAACGCAAACTTATCAGCCACCCCCAACGCCAAAACAGCCGCCCACGGTGCCCCTTCGCCCATAGGATGGAGTCCAGAGACATGGCCTTTCCTCCCCGGGAAGGACGCCCTGGAGAGGGCCCCTCCCCCTCCCCCGCCCCT